>LVTN01002099.1:1416-31186 GCA_001649415.1 Musa itinerans | reverse complement strand
TACATGTCAACAACGATTTCGCTTAGTTTCATATGAAATAATTCGAAATCATGTATTAAAAAGTTAATCTTCGAAACTTTTACTCTATTTATGCCTTCATGAGTTACTTCTAGTGTGTGCCAAATCTCGAAAGCCGTTTTGCACGTAGAAACCCGATTAAACTCAGTTTTGACTAAGGCGTAGAGTATTCATAGCTCTAGCATTTAAAGAAAACTTCTTCTCCAAATCATTCCAATGGTTTATTGGAAGAGAAGACCTTTGAAAACCGTTTTCCACAATACTCCATAAATTTAAGTCCAAAGAAAGCAAGAAAACTCTCATTCGAGTTTTTCAATATATGTAGTCCGTCCCATTGAACAAGGGAGGACAAGTGAAAGAGTGACCATCTTGAAAGCTGAAAAGAGCCATTTCTCTTGGGTGTTAAACCAAATGAGAAAACGAGGCTCTGATACTAATTGTTAGGAAAGGGGTCGGCACTAAGGGGGGGATGAATTAGTGCAGCGGTAAAATACGTCGTTTCTGAAAATCTTTTCGTACGATAAAAACCAAACTCGGAAATGCTTAACTTGAAAGTGTGTTTGTAAATGCATTGAAAGCAGTAAGCAAGTAAAATGGTTTGCAGTAAAGTAAATTGCTCAAGATGAAATGCAAACCAGATTTTAGAGTGGTTCGGTCATCGTGACCTACATCCACTTCGCCGTTTCCTCTTCCGTCGAGGCCACCAATATCCACTATCGGTCTTCCTTCAATAGGCGAAGACTAACCACCTTTTACACTCATCTTCTCCTTTTTACAAGTTTAGGAAATAACCTTTACAAGCACTCACACTCCTCTCTAAACAGAATTCTAAGTTTAAGCTAGAGGAGGGATTTCTTAAGTGATTTCTACAGCGTTTTCTCACTTTAAAACTCTCTATGCTTATGTACCTTTACCAGGGATTAGAGGGGTATTTATAGGCCTCAAGTTGATTCAAACTTGGAGCCTAAAAATATCTCATCCTGGGTTTCCTAGGTACGGGCGGTACCATCGCTTATGTTGGGCGGTACCATCGCCAATGTCAGTCTGATACTAACACTGCACTGGGCGGTACCACCGTCTGGCACCCTACTAGGGGCGGTACCATCGCCTAACACAGTCTCGGAGACTGTGCCACGACGGTGCCATTTCTTAGGACATTGTTTAGGCCTCTCATTGGGCCCAACACAGTCCTTACATGGGCCCAACTAGCCCATAATTGGGTTGGCCCAATTCCAATTCCAATTACTTGCTAACTACGAAATCTAAGACATTTACTAAGCTAAATAAGTCCGTAAGTCTAGTTTCTTCTAGCAAGCTTTCGGTGATCTTCTGGCGAACTTCCGACAATCTCTCGGCAATGTTTCAGCGGACTCCCGACAAGCTCCTGATCTTCACAACGATCTTCTTGGTGAGTTCCGATGAGCTTCTCTAGCAAGCTTCGGGACTTCTTGGTTGGTTCCGGCAGAACTTTCGATGACCGTCTGGACTTTTGACGAACTCTCGAACTCCCAACGAAATCATGTTCTTGACTCCAGGACTTCATTTTGCTTTATTCCTTGCTATCGTAGTTAATCCTACACATGTAAAAACACACTTCAATCTTGACAATTAACACTAAGCATGAATCATGTTGTCCGACATGTCATTGGTCCCCGACGCTTCGTTTGATTCTTCGGTACATCGTCCTCTCTTGCGGTCTATTGCCCAATCGGCCAGTTGACTCTGCAACTCTGATATCCTTGGCGCAATATCCGCTCTTCTTGGCCCGATGCCCGAATCCATGGCCCAAAGCCTTTTGTCGATACATCGATCGATCCTCCGGCTCGACGTCCAATCTTCTAACATGTTCCTCTGGCCCAACATGATTCTTCCTGCTTTAATTGTCTCATCCTGATCGAAGCATCCTGCGCAGATTAAATCATAAACACTTATCAATTGGTTTCATCATCAAAATCCGAGATTTAACATGAACATGGGTGGACGTGTGATTGAGTGACCCTCTTGGTTGTCGGCAAATGCTATCTCTCTTGGGTTTTAAACCAAAATGAGAGTGACCTTGCTTTAATACCAATTATTAGGATCAAGAACGATACTAAGAGAGGGGGGGTGTGAATTAGTGCAGTAGATATAAACGACAAATTTCAACGATTTCGGAAAACTTCGTTCAATGAAATTCTAAGTTCGACAAAAACTGTTAGTTTGACTCAAATAAGTTTGCAAGTGAGTAGAGAAAGGAGATTGGACAGTTTGCAATGAAGTAAAGTAAAATGTAGTAAAGAGAATAAGCAGTAAGGAAAGAACACACCGGAATTTATAGTGGTTCGGTCGTTGTGACCTACATCCACTTCCTATTCCTCCTCCGTCGAGGTCATCGGCATATACTAATAGTCTTCCTTCAATAGGCAAAGACCAACCACCTCTTTATAATGCTTTCTCCTTTTCACGGGTTTAGGAGATAATCCTTACAAGCCTTATACCTTTTCTTAGATAATTACAAAACTAAAAAAAGAGAGGACTCTTGCACTTTTACAACACTTTTATACACTAACACTTCAAGATTTTTCCACACTTAGATATCACTTTGTTGCCTTTTCATGCAAAAAAGGGTGGGGTATTTATAGGCCCCAATGGCTACAAAATTGGAGCAAAAAAGTATCTCATCCTAGGTTTTCGGGGTACTGGCGGTACCACCGCCAGTATTGGGTGGCACCACCGCTAGTATTGGGTGGCACCACTGCTTGACACTCTGACACTAGGCGATACCACCACTTGACAAAGTCTCGGATACTGAGCTCTGGCGGTACCACCGCCTGACAGGGCAGTACCACTGCTTGGCAGTAATAACTGTCGGCGGTACCACCGCTTGGTAGTAATAACTACCGGCGGTATCACCGCTTGGCAGTAATAACTACCGATGGTACCACTGCTCAGTTTGGGTGGTACCACCACCCAAACCACTTGGGAGACTACTCCCTGGGCGATTCCACCGCCCTAGTCTAGCAATTCCACCGCCAGACAGGGTCCAACAACCTGGTTGGGCCTTGAATCCGGCCCAAACCAATCCAATTACTGGCCCAATTGGCCCTTAACAGGATTAATGGGATTATCTCTCAAACCTAATCCTAATTATATACTAACTACGATTTTGAAGGCATACGCTAAATAAAACAAGTCCAGTAAGTCTAGGTTTCTTCTAGCGAGCTTCCGGTGAACTTCCGGCGAATTTTCGACGATCTCTCAGCAATGTTCCAACGGACTCCCGACAAGCTCCTAGACTTCACGACGATCTTCTTGGCGAGTTCCGATGAGCTTATTCTTGGTCAATTCCGACAGCATTTTCGACAAACCTCCGGACTCTCAATGAACTCTCGAACTCCCAACGAAATTTTGATATGGACTCCGATACTTCGTTTTGCTCTATGCCTTGATCGCTATCGTAGTTAATCCTGCATATTTTTCTCAATATATAAATTAAATTAAATAATTTACCAATTGATTTCATCATCAAAATTTAAAATTCAACATTATCTACCTAGCTTATCTTGGATATCCAAATTGGCCGAATAGTGTAGTTAGTTTCTAAATCTTATTTTAGTCATATTCCTGACACACGATGTTACAGTAAGCGGAGCAGCTCTACACCGCCACTTATTGGCAGGGTTTTTTCAGATTTGTAATGGTTACCATTGAGACCAGCTGCGAATAATGTCATAGCCCGACAACCCAAACCAGTACAGGTGAGTAAATTGATAAAATGCTCACACCTCAAATAGGGAGAGGTTAGAGATGAGTTGCTAGACAAAGGACTTAAAAAGATCCTCGACCCTGATATCCGAAAATATTAAAGTGGCATATCGCATTAAGCTTTTCTTCTGTTAAGACAATTCTTTTTTGCAGTGACGACAAAGGTAAATTACAATATAGAAATGAATAAAATTGAAAATAATCAATACACAGATTTTTTACTGATAAAAGAAAAAAAAAAGAAGGTGAACATAATACAAAAATGTTACCGATGTAGTAATAGGATTAGTCTGGTTTCTCTATCTTCTTGGCCCTGCAAGTCATCTACAATAAATACAATAATGCTGAATTGGCTTCTGTGGCTCAAGCTGACCCATATTATTAGTTCATTACCTGATCCCACTCGAGAAAGAACATAATACGAAAGAATTTTGAGTCGTTACGTGAAGTTGCCGAGAAATTGAAGTCAAACAAGACTGAATTATTTTTCTCCTTCTCATTACATGATAAGAAGAAGCACTCACTAAGAAAGAAAAACAAAAACCCACTTTCTACCCTACAAACCGAAACTTCTCTTTTGGACAGCCATGTATGTCACTAATAGCATTGCAGATGACTTGGAGAGCCATGTATGTCTCTAAGAAAAACAAAAACTAATAGCTTTTTTATTTCAGTCTGTCATCCTCATATATGTCGCTAATAGCATTGCCCGAGTTTCTTCTCATCCAGCTCCTCGCGAATGAAAGGATTCAATAATCGCCGCTATTATTCGCCCATCTAAACCCCATATTCCAAGATCTGAACTCTATAGAACAATGGTTAATTCAGATAGATAATATAACGAAGCAAATATGATTACGGATAGATAATCTTGAAGGATCCTCATTTTCAAAAATTCCTATAGTATGCCTCTTCTTATATGAAAAATCATTTTATCTCTATAGACCCGTTGTTGCCTCCGTCTTACATCGCCTCTACTATTGCCCTTGTGCTGCTTTTGCCTCCTCCATGCATCGTGGAACATTGCACTGTCTTCTCTCCCCTCTGCCTCATTTAAAGTGTCACTATTATCGCCTCCACCCCTAGTCATTGTTGGATCTATCATCTCGCCTGTGACACAAGTGGCTAGCATCATCATTCGCGACTCTCACATGAGGAAGGTGTTGAGAAATTTGGAGCAATATCACATGCGTAGCGGAAGAACAAAAAATAAAGTCCCAGAATTCCCACAGAAAAAGGTTTCTTATTGTCATGCAAAAGTTTGTGCGCAGAAACCCGCGAAACAAAAAAACTACGCATAAGAGAATTACCTAGGGAGATTATATATCTTTGAATTCCTACAGATCTATGGGATTAGATGGAGTTCAAATGCCCTCCTCCCTAGCGATGATCCACACGATAGGGGCTACGAATACGCTCCTCAAATCGCTGCCCAAAACTCTTTCTCGCGCGCACCACGTAATCAAGAAGGGGTTGCCTCTTCTCGTTGTCCATACACCCCAAATAGGGGCTGCAGTATGAGAAGGAGAGAGAGAGAGGAGAATAGGAGGAGGCAACAAAAAAGAACCTAGCCCATGGCCCTTTGGTTCCCTCCTATTTATAAAGGTCCCCTATCAACTTAACCCTAATGGATCATACCATATTGGGTACTAGATCTCTATCCAACTACCCAAGCCTCTTAGATCAGTGGGTCTCTACCCAATAATCACTTATTGGCTCTTATTGGATCTCATCTATAAGATCCAATAATTCAGGGGCTTATTGGATATCCAATAAGATAGCGGTTCCAACGTATATCTCATATTCGAACCTCTATTTGTCGTAACACCTACCATATACATATGACCTTCTAGGCCCAATATCGAGCTAGCCATCAATCATATCTATCAGAACTCTTTCTAACTCAATGAATTATTATCTTTATAATATTTCACTCGACTCATCGACTACGGACATACTAGGTCACTACACTGTAGTCCCCAAACGATATAAGAGAATCCAATCCATTGGACCTATCTGTCCTTAGTTACCATATATTTATAGTCCCTCATCCATCTAAAACCCCAGAGATCGTATACCGGGCATGGTGTTGTCAGGCCCATATAGTTTCCACTCGAGTTTTGCTCTAATCAGATTTTTTCGGAGAACTCTTTCTTTCTAAATTAGAATAACCCTGGCTAGGGATTTGTGAGAGCAAGAATATATGAGATATTCCCCTTATGACACTAAGAGTGGATGATCCTCTATCGACACTCAATAGCCCTTGTAAGGTTGGTTACTACTCTCGATGATTGGTTGTGCTAGATCTAGAGCATCTAAGCTTATAAGTCCGGTATCAAAGAGTGGAGTACTCATATAGGACATCCTTGATATCTCAAGTCTAAGGACTAGATACACCATTGGGACTATGAAATTGTTGTCTTATAGTAAGGTATCATCAACCATCCAGTATTCTATGAGCGAATCAATCAATAAACTCATTCTCCAATGAGCACTTACACTATATCCCTAGTGTCCATACACGAGCAGCTATGAGACCAGCTGCCTCCATCATATGGATGGGTATATAGTACACCATTATGTTCGGTTATCTTGATGTCCCTCTCGAGTAACCTATGACTAAGATTATTTAGGGTATGTGTTTAAAGGTGAATTGATCTTATTATCATGATCTCATCACGAACTGATTCCTATTGCATAGATCCATGGACATCACAATATATATTCATGCAACAAGCAATATAAAGTGATAAAATATTAAATAATATAATAAGTAAAAAGGGTGCGTGTCATATCATATATGCCATCACTCACGTGATTGGCTTGTAGGACACCTATGAGTAGCAATCGCCCACTTGACCTAAAGCTAAATCATCTATGTGTTTGATCTCCATCAGACCCCTATGATGCTTAAAGACAATTTGAGATAACGACTTTGTCAATGGATCTACGATGTCATCTTTGAATGGAACTCTTTCCACTACTACATCTCCTCGGGCCACGATCTCTCTGATTAGGTGGAACCTTCTTAGAACGTGCTTAGACTTCTGATGAGACCTGGGTTCCTTCGCTTAAGTAATCACCCCGTTGTTATCGCAATATAAGCACAACTCATAGATATATGATGAACTTCTTCATCCAGACTCTCTCCTTTACTACAGCAATGTACTCCGCCTCTATGGTCGAGTCAGTAGTAGTATCTTGCTTGGAACTCTATCAGCATATTGTTCCTCCATTCAGATTGGAAACTCGAGTTTGTGTAGCCTTCAACCTTGAGGCTACTACCTCCATATATCAGTGAAAGATCATTAGTCCTTCTCAAGTACTTAAGGAAATACTTTACTGCTTTCTAGTGCTCCAAGCCTAGATCCGCATGATACTTGCTTGTGTCACTTAGAGGATGCGCTATATCAGGCCTGGTATATAGTATGGCATACATGATAGACCCTATCATTGAGGCATAGGGTATCCTATCCATGTTCGCCCTTTCTTTAGGAGTCTTTTGGGGATATACTCCTAGAAAGTGATATATCCCATGTCTCATCGGTATGAGACATATCTTGAAATTTTTCATGTCAAACCTTTTGACAATAGTGTCTCTGTACCTGAACTAGGACAAGCCAATCATCCTCTTAGATCTATCTCTATAGATCCAAATCCCCAAAATATAGGATGCTTCCTCTAAGTATTTTATGGAGAAGTGTCTAGATAACTAAGCCTTTACTGTGGATAGCATTCCTACATCATTCCTAATGATCAGATTGTCATCCATATATAACACCAAGAAGATGATAGCACTCCCACTTACCTTCCTATACACATAAGGCTCATCTTCATTTTTAACGAAGTCAGAAGATCCGATCGCCTCATCAAATCTTATGTTCCAATTTCGGGAAGCTTGCTTCAGTCCATAAATGGACCTAAGCAACCTACTCACCTTATTTGGGCTGTCATTAGACATGAGTCCCTAAGGCTCATATACACTTCCTCCTCGAGGTTGCCATTGAGAAACATGATTTTCACATCCATCTGCCAGATCTCATAATTATAGTGTATTGCAATAGCCAATATAATTCAAATGGATTTTAACATGGCTACGGGTGAGAAGGTTTTGTCATAATCAACACCTTACCTTTGATGATACCCCTTAGCCACTAACCTTGCTTTATAGGTCTCTATCTTTCCATCTACTCTGATTTTCTTCTTGAAAATTCACTTGCAACTAATGGGGACAGTATCGTCAGATGCATCAACTAGGTTCCAAACCTTGTTGGAGTACATAGAATCCATCTCAGAATTCATAGCTTCTTGCCACTTCTGTAGAGTCTATACTCGTAATAGCCTCCTTATAGGTCTAAGGATCAATATCCTCAACATCATCTCCTCTAATATGCCCCACATATCTCTCAAGAGGATAAGATACTTTTCCAGACCTACGTAAAGTTGGAACTTATATGTTAGGTACTCGAACAGACTCGGTCTGTGGAGTGGTGCTTAAGCTAGGATCTCTAACCTTGCTCAACTTTATCATGCTCCCATTGTCTCCGCCAAGAATGTGTTCATTCTCAAGGAATACTGCTCTCTTGGCTATAAAGACCTTTTGGTCCTTAGCGTGATAGAAATAATACCCACAAGTTTCCTTAGGGTATCCCACAAACTTGTACCGCTCCATCTTGGATTCCAACTTATCGGGGTTGTCTTTTAACGTGGGTAGAGTAGTTTCAAATCTTAACAATCTTAAGATCGAGCTTCTTCCCTTTCCATATCTCATATGGTGTATGTTGAATCTCGAATTTTGATGATGAAATCAATTGATGAATTAATGATTTAATCCATGTGTTGAGATAAGTGATGCAAGACTAACTACAATCGTGAAAAGATAAAACAATTAAAGAAGAATTGAATGTGAGGCCAGAGTCAAGTTCGGGCATTGAGCTGAAAGAATCGGGGGATACACCGAAGGTTCGAACGATGTGTCAGAAGCTCATCGAGAGCTCATCGGGGGTTTGCCGAAGGCTCACCGGAAGATCATCGAGAGTGCACCAGAAGTTTCACCGAGAGTTCGGATGAACAATTAACATGCTGGATAACTAGGATTACTTTCATTGTAATTGTCTAGCCTTAATTGTTGTAGTTAGGGTTTCAATTCGGGTTAGTTTTGGGAGAAATTTTACTAACTCAATTAGGGGCCAATTGGGCCATAATCAAGGCTGAATAGCCCATTCAGTAGCTTGGAGCCACATCAGGTGGTAGCACCACTAGAGCTGGCGATGGAACCGCTTGAGGCTCGGCCTCCCAAGTGGTTTGAGCGATGGTACCATCGACAATTAATGCTGCCAGGCGATGGTACCTACTAGTCATAAGTGCCCTACAAGCCAATCACGTGAGTGATGACACGTGTGATAAGATATACATTCTTTTTGCTTATTATATTATTTGGTATTTTATCACTTTATATTTCTTATTGCATATATGCATCTATATATTGTGATGTCTATGGATCTGTATAATGAGAATCGGATCATGATGAGATCACGATAATGAGACCGATTCACCTTTAAACACATACCCTAAATAATCCTGGTCATAGGTTACTCGAGAGGGACATTAAGATTACCGGATAGACTAGTGTGTTGTATACCTGTCCATATGATGGAGGCAACTGGTCTCATAGATGTTCGTGTGGGGACACTAGGGATATAGTGCAGGTGCTCATTGGAGAATAAGTTCACTGATTGATCCACTCACAGAATGCTAGATGGTTGATGATGTTTTATTATCAAACAGCAATTCCGTAGTCCTAGTGGTGTATCTGGTCCTTAGACTTGAGACACCAAGGATGTCCTGTATGAGTACTCTACTCTTTGATACTATACTTATAGGTCTAGAAGTTCCAGATATAACACAACTAGTCATCGGGAGTGGTAACCAACCTTACGAGGGTTATTGAGTATCGATAGAGGATGATCCGCTCTCGGTGTTATAAGAAGAACATCCCATGTGTTCTTGCTCAGACAAATCGCTAGCTAGGGTCATTCGGATTGAGAGAGAAAAAGTTCTCCAAGAGATTCCAATTAGAGCGAGACTCGAGTAGAAACTGTATGGGCCTAATAGTACCATGCTCGGTATACGGTCTCTAGGGTATTAGATGGATGAGGACTATAGATACACAATAATTGAGGATAGACAAGTTCAATGGATTGGATTCTCTTGTATCGTCTAGCGACTGCAATATAGTGGCCTAGTATATCCATAGTTAATGAGTCGAGTAAATTATTATGAAGATAATAATTTACTGAGCAAGAAGGAGTTCTGATAGGTATGACTCACGACCAGCTTGATATGGGATCTAGAAGGTCACACACATATGGTAGGCATTTTAACGAGTAGAGGTTAGGATATGAGATATCTACCAAAGCCCCTATCTTATTGGATATCCAATAAGCCGCTAAATTATTGGATCATATGGATGAGATCCAATAAGAGCTAATGAGAGATTATTGGATAGAGATCCTCTAATATAAGAGGCTTGGGTAGTTGGATAGAGATCCAATACCCAATAGGGCAGGATCCATTAGGGTTAAGTTGATAGGAGATCTCTATAAATAGGAGGGAACTAAAGGTTCATAGGCTAGAGCCTCTCTTGGTTGCCACCTCCTATTCTTCTCTCATCTTTTTCTCCTTAGATAGTAGGCCTAGAGATTTAAGGAGCATCGTCGCAGCCATGCTATATGGATCACCGATAGAGAGAAGAACGCTTGACCTCCTTCACCATCTCCTATAGAGTTATAGGGATTCAAGGATATGCGATCTCCCTAGGTAACACAATCTTTATTATATGTAGTTTTAAGTTTCACAGATTTTACGAACCAATCTTCTTACGATGATGAACACTTGGGAAATTTGAGGAATTTTGTTTTATGTTCTTCTATAGTGCATGTAATGTCGCCCTCTAGATTTCCCTACAGTGGTATCAGAGTTAGGTTGTTTGTTCAAAATATGGGTTTTGAACTACGTGTATTGTGTTTTGAAGAAGCTTTTAACATCAAAATCGTTGACGCAATAGCAAGAAAGGGCAACAACTGTTGCTGCCCTCGCAGATGGCAACGCGCACTGCCATCGTATGCAAGCTTTCGACCGATGGCCGACGGGCTGCTGTAGCGGTGATCACTTGCACACGGGCATTGTGCCCGTAGGTAGGGCTACCTATAGTGGCACCCGTAGGTAGGGCTACATGCAGTGGTACCCGCAGGCAGGGCTGCCTATTCGCGGGCACTATTCCTACATGTAAAGGAGGCGCATGCGGGCATTGGGCCCTCGGGCGAGCCATTTGCAAGGGTGGGGCTCGCTAGCAACGGTAGCCTATAGGCGCTACGCCGCACATGAGCCCCAGCAAGCGGCACCTACGGGCATTGCCCCGCAGGTAGAATCGCTAGTGGTGCTTACAAGGGTGCCCACCTGTGGGCATGGGTGGCGCCCCCGCCCCCCCATCGCATAAGCTGCCAATAGCAACGCAGTAGGGAGAAGAGAAGGGTTTAGGATTTTTTTGGGCAAAAAGATAATTTTGCCATCGTGAATTTATGAAATTCCAATTGTGTCCTTTTGTCCAAATTACCAAAAATACCCTTAACAATTCAAAAAAATTTCTACATATCCCCAATTTTAGAAAATATTAATTAATTAAAAAGTTTAATTGATCATCATCATTATTATTATTATTATTATTATTATTATCTAGTAGTCCTACGTGATGATGATGTGTACATGTGATGTATAATATGTGGATGGATGATCATGGACCATGTGATATGTGTGTATTTGTGATTATTATTATTGGGGCCTGTGAGCCTCCATTTTATTTCTCGTTTATTGTCGGGCCAGCATTCCTATGATTAAGTTGTAATCACAAGATGAGGCATAGCGGGAGTATGAAAGTGATAACGGGACCCATGAGGTCGAGATGGACAATAACGATGCATGGAGATGCGTCAAGATGCTGACGGAACCGATGAGAATGAGATGGATGATCACAGGGCATAGAGATGCACCGCTGCACACATAGATCTTGATGTGAGTGATTAGGCCCATTGGCTCGGGCGTGATCACATTAGGCTGTTATGGTCCATGATCATCTGGTGTGATTACTCATGTGATGTGTGATTGCTTGTACACCTACTAGATATATATATATATATATATATATTTGCATGTGATGTAGATATATATTAAATATATATGTGTATGACACGTTACATTAGGAGACTAAATCAAAATATCCTCTCTCGATAATATTAAGTCGGTAAACATGAGGCAATTAGATTAACCCACGTGGCCTTCCATCATTATATGTAGGGACTGATTCTCGATGTAGGCTATGTTAGGATCAAGAATAGTACTAAGATCTTCTCGGCGAGTTCCGACGAGCTTCTTCTTAGTCAATTCCGGTAGCATTTCCGACAAACCTCCGAACTCCTGATAAACTCTCGAACTCCCAACGAATTCTCGATCTTGACTCCGGCACTTCGTTTTGCTTTATGCCTTGATCACTATCGTAGTTAATCCTACACACTTTTCTCAACATATAGATTGGATCAAATAATTTACCAATTGATTTCATCATCAAAATCCGAGATTCAATAATCTCCCCCTTTTTTATAATGATAATCAATTGATGATGGAATTAACCTTAACTCCTATCTATATGCCATACTTGAGAAAAGACACTCTTAAATTTAAGGCTTTTGAATTCAAGCATCAAACTGATAAGTTATATGCATACTAATCATGATTTACCATCTCAAAATATGATACCACATATTTATCACAATAAAAATGATGTCAAGATATGACATCCATATTTAAGTCCAATATCGAATGATGATAGACAATCATCATTTTCAAATATGATACAAATTTCAAATATGAGATTTAGCAAGATTCAAATTTTAAGTTTTATAAAAGATGACAATTTATCAATCCGAGGCATGATACCCATTGTAAGTAGGAAATTAAGCATGATAAGTTCAATACCTCATCATAAACATTTATTATTTTGATACGAAATCAAGCATGATTTTAAGAATGAAACATTTTCAAGTATCCATGCCACATTACGATGCATTTTAAGCATTCATAATACATTTCAAGTATCACTGATACATACAATACATATGCAATACATTTTGATATTTTTCAAGTATTTGCGATGTATTTGATGATACCAAACATATTTCAAGCATTCGCAAGCATTTACGATATGATACATTTTACACATTATTTCAAACATTCATAATGTCAAGTTGTCATCAATTTGCCACATTTCTCTCCCTTTGTCATCAACAAAAAGTAGAACTATTCAATAATGCAAGTGTTTAAAAGCATGTCAAGTAATTTTTACACCAATTTATCCACGCTAGCAAAAATAAGAAGTTAAGCAAAAACTTTGCATGAAAAATGAGAAGCTAGTATTTTGCTTAAGAGCTTTTGGTTCTTCTTAAGATGTGCAAGTTTCTTTCTTCCTTTGTCATAAAAAGATAAGAAGAAGAGGAACAATTCAATAATGCAAGTGTTTAAAAGTAGTCAAGTAAGTTTTACACCAATTTATCCACACTAGCAAAAATGAGAAGTCAAGCAAAAACTTTGCATGAAAAATGAGAAGCTAGCATTTTTGCTTAAGAGCTTTTTGGTTCTTCTTAAGATGTGTAAGTTTCTTTCTTCCTTTATCATAAAAAGATAAAAAGAAGAGGAAGGGAGGAATTCATTCTCCAAAACTTTGCATGATAACTACTTTTGGTTTTTGAAATGGATAAGCTAGCATTTTTGCTTTAGATGTGCAAAAGCTTTTTAGTTCTTCTTAAGATGTACAAGTTTCTTTCTTCGTTTGTCATAAACATAAGAAGAAGAGGAAGAAGAGTAAGGGAGGAATTCATTCTCCATCAAGAACCAAATTCATGAAAGTTAAGTTTCATTAAATCAAGCTTCTGCTATAGCAAAGAGAGAGGATTCATCATAAAGGATCAAGATGTTCATACTAAAAAATCAAATCCCTATTCTTGTAATTAGAAGGAAGAAGGATTAATATGAATTGATAAAAGATCAAGTCATTAATCCAAAAATCCATGAATCATGGCTCTTCTTTTGCAAATAGAAGGAGGAAGGACTCATGATCATCACATGAAAAACAAGACATCAAGTTGTAAATACCAAAAGTCAAATCTTTTCTTTTGTAAACATCACGAGAAAGAAAAACAATCTCGATTTAAAAAGAAAACTGAGAAATTTGAAAAATGTATCAAGGAATTTACAAAAAAATCGAGAAAGCCCGGAAAAGACATACAACAAACTCATGCATTATGAAAATTTAACATCCCTAACTCTCTTCTAATAAAATTAAATTATTCTTCATTTAAAGGTTTTGTAAAGATATCGGCTAATTGATATTTCGTATCAATAAACTCTAAAGATATATCATGGTTATTAACATGATCTCTTATAAAATGATGCGTAATATCAAGATGTTTAGTTCTAGAGTGTTGAATAAGATTTTGTGTTAAACATATTGCACTTATGTTATCACATTTTATGAGAATATTCTTAAGGTGAATTCTATAATCTTCTAGTATATTTTTCATCCGTACAACTTGTGCACAGCATGCACCAACTGTTATATACTCAACTTCGGTTGTAGATAATGCAACCGAGTTTTGTTTCTTGGAAGACTAAGAGACAAGTGCATGACTTAAGAATTGATATGTTCCGGATGTGCTTTTTCTATTTTTTCTACATCCAGTAAAATCCTCATTAGCATAAGCAATTAATTCAAAGTTTTCGGATTTTGGATACCATAATCCTAGATTAGGGGTTCCTTTAAGATATCTAAGAATTCTTTTAACGACTTTAAGATAAGATAGCTTGGGATTAGATTAAAATCTAGTACAAAGTTCTACACTAAACAGAATGTCTAGTCTAGTTGTGGTGAGGTATAGTAAACTGCCTATCATACCCCTATAAGTTTTTTAATTAAAGCTTTCTCCACTTTCGTCCATGTCTAACTTAGTGGAGGTACTCATAGGAGTATTGATAGCCTTTGAACCATCCATATTAAACTGTTTTAGTAATTCTAATGTATATTTGGTTTGACTAAGAAAAATACCACCACAAAGTTGTTTAATTTGTACACCTAAGAAGAAAGTTAGTTCACCCATTAAACTCATTTCAAACTCTTGGCTCATACTCTTGGCAAATAATTTGTATAAGAATTTATTTGTAGAACCAAAAATAATATCATCAATATAAATTTGAATAACAAGAAAGTTATTTTCAAAATTTTTAATAAACAATGTAGTATCGATCTTGCCTTTAGAGAAATTATTTTGGATAAGAAAGGAACTAAGTCTCTCATACCAAGCCCTTGGGGCTTGTTTTAATCCATAGAGTGCTTTAGTTAACTTAAACACATGATTAGGAAAAAGAGAGTTCTCAAATCCGGATGGTTGTTCAACATAAACTTCTTCGGAAATAAAGCCATTTAAGAAAGCGCTTTTGACATCCATTTGAAATAACTTAAAATTATTACTACTAGTATAGGCAAGGAGTATCTTTATGGCTTCTAATCTTACCATAGGAGCGAAGGTTTCTTCATAATCGATACATTCTTCTTGGTTGAAACCCTTGGCCACTAATCTAGCCTTGTTTCAAACCACGATACCAAATTCATCTTGCTTATTTTTAAATACCAATAACTAAATGGTTACTAGATCTCAGAACAAGCTTCCGCACCTCATTTCTCTCAAATTAGTTCAACTCTTTTTGTATTGCAATAACCCATGAATCATCTTTCATGGCTTCGTCAATGTATTTTAGTTTAATTTGAGAAAGAAAAGTGGTGTTGACACAAAAATTTTTAAAAGAAGAACGAGTTTGAACACCCTTTGATGTGTCACCTATGATTAGCTCCTTAGGATTAGCATCTACATACTTCTATTCCTTAGGTAAGGATGTTTCAGAAGAAGATGTATCCAAGTTGATAGTTGGAGGAGAGGTTTCATTCAAATTCAAAGCATCAAAATTAAGATCATCATCAAAATCATTTTTCTTAAATTTAGAAACTTCATTAAGGACAATATGAATAGACTCTTATATAACCAAGGTTCTTTTATTAAAGACACGAAAGACTTTAGAAATAGAAGAATAACCAAGAAAAATGCCTTCATCGAATTTTGCATCAAACTTTCCTAAGACATCTTTTTCATTCAAGATAAAATATTTACAACAGAAAACTTTAAACTACGAAACGTTGGGTTTTTTATTATTCCACAATTCATAAGGAGTTTTGGAAAGTAATGGTCTTACTAGAATCCTATTCATGACATAGCATGCCGTATTAACAGCTTTGGCGCAAAAATATTTGGGTAGGCTATGTTCGTTCAACATGGTTCTTGTCATTTCTTGTAAACTCCTATTTTTTCTTTACTACTCCATTTTGTTGAGGATTTATCGGAGTAGAGAAATTATGGTTGTATCCATTAAATTCATAAAAGTTTTGGAAATCATAGTTTTGAAATTCACCACTGTGATGACTTCGAATTGATGAAAACATAAAGTCTTTTCATTTTGAACAAGTTTACAAAACTTAGAAAAACACTTAAAGTAATCACTTTTGTGTGCCAAGAAATATATCTAAGTGTATCTACTATAATCGTCTATAATTACAAAGGCGTATTTGCTACCTCATAGGCTTGTTGTATTAACAAATCCATATGGATCAATTGCAATGGTCTAAAGGTACTTATTTGATTCTTTGATTTGAAACTACCTTTTATTTGTTTTCCTATTTGACATGTATCACACACATTATCTTTAACAAACTTAATGTTAGGAATACCTCTTATAAGTTCTCTAGATGAGATTTAAGAGATTAGTTTCATGCTAGCATGACCTAATCTCCTATGCCAAAGCCAAGCATCGTCATTCAAAATTGAAAAACACATTTCATTACAAAGATTATCAATATTAATAGTATATACATTATTTTATTTTAGGGCAATCATAGATGTATTTTTGTGTAGTTTTTGAATAATACAAGCATTGGATTCAAATATAATGATGTATCCTTTATTATACAATTGACTAATGCTCAAGAGATTATGCTTTAAGCCCTTAACCAAGAACACATCTTTAATCTAAAAGTTGGATTTGTTACATATGGTTCCTTTGCCAATGATTTTACCCTTATTATTGTCTTCGAAGGTGACATACCCTTCGTCTAGGCTAGTGAGCTTAGAGAATTTAGATGGATCTTTGGTCATATGCCTTGAGCATCCACTATCAAGGTATCATCTTTTTCTCCTAGCTTTTGATGGTAAATATTTCTATAAAAAAGGATGACTTTTATGTATTAATTTGACTTTGGGTGCCTCAAAAATCGATCTACTCAACTTATCATTTTACATGGAGTTCTTTACAGTTCCTTTAGCAACCCAAATCAATTTGTGTGGACTATATCTCTTAAACAGACATTTATAAGCAACATGTCTGAGTTTGCAACAAAAGTTGCATTTGGTGCGTGGTGATACATACAAGGTAGAGCCTTTAACAAAGGTAGTTGGATTTTGGTGAGAGTTGCTCACAAATCCGATTCCACCTCTTCTTTGAACGTGACCCTTATTGGCAAGGATCATGTTCAAGGACTTGCTATAAACCTTAAACTTTTTTAGAGTTTCTTGAAGTAGTAAGTTTTTCTTCTCAAGTGCCTCTATGTGTTCACACTTAGTGCATGGAGGCAATGAAGGATTATCATGCTTAATTTTTTCAAATTTATTATTTAAAAGGGCATGCTCCTTTTTTAAAGAATTATACTTTTTGTTCATTATTCTACATTCATTGAACAAATCATGAAAAGTACTTAAAAGCTCATTGAAAGATAAATTTACATCTAATGAACCACTTACCTCATCTCCAATAGCCATTAGTGCGTAGTTGGCAATTTCCTTGTTGCTTTGTTCTTCATCTTCGGAATCACTCGAATCATCCCACGTTGCTTTGAGCGTCTTTTTCTTCTTTTATTGTTTCTTCTTCACTTGGGAATATTTGCTTTTGAAATGTCCTAGCTTTTTGCATTCGTAGCATATAACTTGTTCTTTCTCGTGTTCAAATTTATTTTTAGTATCATTTTTAGATTTATTTTTTTTATAAATTTTTTGAATTTTCTTGTCAAGAGTGCCAAGTTATCATCATAGTTCTCATCACTTGAACTTTCTTTCAAGTGGTCTTCATGAGTTCTTAATGCCATATCCTTCTTGTTCTTTGGAAGATTGTTATCAAGCTCTTCATGAGTATTGTAAGTCATCTCATAGGTCATTAATGACCCGATAAGTTCTCCGAGAGGGAAATTATTCAAATCCTTGGCCTCTTGAATGACCATTACTTTAGGGTCCCAACTCTTTGGAAGGGTTCTCAATATTTTATAAACGAGTTCAAAGTTAGAAAAACTTTTACCAAGTACTTTTAGACTGTTGACGACATCCGTAAACCGGGTGTACATATCTCCAATGGTCTCACTTGGTTTCATCCAAAAGAATTCATAAGAATGGACTAAAAGATTTATTTTGGACTCCTTTACTCTACTTGTGACTTCGTGAGTGATTTCGAGTATGTGCCAAATATCGAAAGCCGTTTTACAAATAGACACTTGATTGAATTCATTTTTATCTAAAGCATAAAACAACACATTCATAGTCTTGGCCTTTAAAGAGAAAGCCTTCTTATCCAACTTATTCCAATTGTTCATTGGAAAAGAAGACTTTTGAAAGTTTTTTTCCATAATTTTCCATAACTCAAAATCCATAGAAATTAGAAAATTCCTCATTCTAGTTTTTCAATAGGTGTAATCCGTCCCATTGAACATGGGTAGACATATGATTAAGTGACCCTCTTGGTTGTTGGCAAACATCATCTCTCTTGGGTTTCAAACCAAAATAAGAGTGACCTCGCTATGATACCAATTGTTAGTATCAAGAATGTCACTAAGAGGGGGGGTGAATTAGTGCAGCGGATAAAAACGATAAACTTAATCGATTTTGGAAAACTTCACACGATGAAACTCTTAGTTCAACGAAAATCATTTTGAAAAGATGTTTGACTCGAATAAGTTTGTAAGTGAGTAGAGAGGAGGGGATTTGATAGTTTGCAATGAAGTAAAGTAGAATGCAGTAAAGGTAAAGTATGCACCAAGAAGAGAACACGCTAATTTTATAGTGGTTCGGTCGTCCGACCTACATCCACAACCGACACCTCCTCCAATGAGGTCACTAGTTTCGACTATTGATCTTTCTTGAAGGGTAAAGATCAATCACCCCTTTACAGAACTTTCACAAGTGGCTCATTCTCCTTTTACAAACTTTCACACTTAGAAATGATGGAGGTGATCTCTCAACTTTTGCAAGCTATTTCACTATGGTTTCGGTTTAGTTCTTATCACTTTTCTATGCTTTACCAACTGAGAAGTAAGGGGTATTTATAGGCCTCAATTGGCTTTAGAATTGGAGTAAAAAAATATCACATCCCTGATTTTCAGGGTACTAGCGATACCACTGCCATTATTAGGCGGTACCACTGCTTGTAGACTGACATTGGGCGGTACTACTGCCTGACAAAGCCTCGAAGACTAGGCTCTGGCGGTACCACCGCTTGACAGTATTAATTGCCGATAGTACCACCGCCCATACCTCCTAGGAGGCTAAGCCTCAAGTGGTTCCACCGCTTGGCAAGGCTCCAAGTGGTCGAGTGGGCCTTCCATCCAGCCCAACTCAGCCCTGTTTTGTGCTTAGTTGTCCCCTAACTGAGTTAATAGGATTACCTCCCAATCTTAACCCTAATTATGTGCTAACTTTAATTTTTAAGGCAGACACTAAACAAAATAAGTCCGGGAAGTCTAGGTTTCTTTCGACGAGCTTCTGGCGATCTTCTAACGGACTTCCAACGATCTCTCGGCAATTTTCTAGCAGACTCCCGGCAAGCTCTTGGACTTCTTGATGATCTTCTTGGCGAGTTCCTACAAGCTTCTTTGGCAAGCTCCTGGACTTATCGGCTAATTCTGATGGCACTTCCGACGAACCTCCGGACTCCCGACGAACTCTTGAACTCTCAACGAATTCTCGATCTTGATTCCGATACTTCATTTTGCTTTATTCCTTGATCACTATTATAGTTAATCTTGAACACTTTTCTTAACATATAGATTGGATCAAATAATTACTAATTGATTTCATCATCAAAATATAAGATTCAATAAGTTGAGTTAGTCGAGTCCCTCGAGGCTCACCTATATCGTGATTCTCTATCTTCTCTATGACATAGAGATATCATCGGTGACTTGAGGATATGGTATACTTGGTCAGGCCCTATAAGGTTATATCATCGAATTAGACTCATCTTATAACGATGGTGTTGGCTTAACCGAACATCATGGTTGGTCGAGTCCCTCGAGACTATGGTGGTTCAGAGGCCGAACAGGACGGGAATCACAAGGAGTTGTGATTGGCAAGAATCGCCTATCTTTTGGGCTTTGTGTGATTGGTCGAGTCCCTCAAGGTTACACTAAGACGCTGATTGGATCCCGATCCCCACTAGAAGTCTGTCGGAGACTTCCGTTTCGTGTGTTGAGAGTGTCGCATGACTCGTTAGTAAAATAGTGGGAGCATATTAAGATAGAAGTCCATATCTTGATTATTTATTTTTCTACAAAATTTTCATGTTATTTATTTCTATTATATGTTGTTAAGATCAAGAGCAGCACTAAGAGGGGGGGGGTGTGAATTATTACAACGAAAAATTCTTCGATTTTGTATAAAGTTTGTCTCGATTCAAATCGTTTCGGAAAGATGTTGAACTTAAAACTTTCATAAGAATATAAGGAGAAGCTCAAGGAGGTTTGCTGTAAAGTAAATTGCACAAAAGGAAAAGCAAACCAGAATTTAGAGTGGTTCGGTCAATGAGACCTACATCCACTTCGGATTCCTCCTCCGTCGAGGTCACCAGCGTCCACTAAAGGCCTTCCTTCAATAAGCGAAGACCAACCACCTTTTACAACTCTTTCTCCTTTTGTCGGGCTTAGGAGACAACCCTTACAAGTCTCACTCCTCTTTCTTAGATGGTTACAAGGCTAAGAGAGGGAGGAGGAGAACTCTTTTCACTTTTACAACACTTTTCATACCCCAAATACTTATAATTTTTCACACATATAATAGCACTTTGTTACCCTTTCATGCAGAAAAGGGTGATGTATTTATAGGCCCCAATGGCTTCAAAAATGGAGCCAAAAAGTGTCTTATCCTAGATTTTCGGGGTACTAGCGGTACCATCGCCTGACACCCAACATTGGGTGGTACCACCGCCTAACAGAGCTCAGAGACCGAGCTCTGGCGGTACCACCGCCTGATAAGGGCGGTACCACTATTGACAGCATTAACTGTTAGTGATACCACTACCCAGTCTAGGCGGTACCACTACCCAGACCACTTGGGAGACTAGGTCTTCCAGGCAGTGCCACCACCAGCCTTGATTTCAAGTGCTGAATGAGCTGTTCAATTCGGCTCAATTCAGCCCTGTTAAGGGCCTAGTTGGCCCCTAACTAAGTTATGGGATTACCTCCTAATCATAACTTAATTTTCGATCTAATTACAATAACTAAGACATAATCAAAGCACTCTTGTTCTGGTATGTCAATTGCTCTTCCAACAAGCTTCCAGCGATCTTCCAGCAAACTTCCGACGAACTCCTAGCAATGTTCTAGCGGACTCCCAACAAGCTCCCAGACTTTATAACGATCTTCTTGGTGAGTTCGGATGAGCTTCTTTGGCAAGCTCCTGGACTTCTCGGTTGGTTCTGGCAGAACTTCCGACGAACATCCGGACTTCTGGTGAACTCTTGAACTCCTAACGAGATCTCGATCTTGACTCTGGCACAACACCTACTTTATGTCTTACTACTGTTGTAGTTAATCCTGCACACTTTTCTCAACATATAGATTAGATCAAACAATTTACAATTGATTTCATCATCAAAATTTGAGATTCAACAATCTCCCCCTTTTTTATGATGACAATCAATTGATGACGGAGTTAACTTTAACTCCCTCTATCTATATACCATACTTGAGAAAAGACATTCTTAAATTCAAGGCATTTGAATTCAAGTATCAAACTGATAAGTTAAGTTCATTTAAACTTATTAATATATACATCATGATACTTATCATGATTTACCAATTCTAAATACGATACCACGTATTTGTCAAAATGATGTCAAGGCATGACATCCATTTTCAAATTTAATGATAATCATCATTGATGTGAATTTCGAGTAAGAAATTTAGCAAGATAGAAAGTCCTCATTCTATGACAAGATAACAAGTTATCAAGTTGTAAAATAGCAAGTTAAGCTCATGATATCTTATCATAATGAAAGGCGTTTATCAATTTGATATGAAATCAAGCATGATACTAAGAATTAAAACATTTGTAAGTAATCTGTTAGGACTCTAGTTAGGAGAGTCCTAATTGAGAGGGACATTCATATAAAATCTACCTAAGCTGACCCCTATTAAAGAGGTGAAGAGGCTGGCTAGGGTTAGGAGAGTATTTCTTAAAAAAGCGTTAGGAGTTGTAAAGGAATAGGAGTCTTGAGTAGGAGTCCTATTAGAAGTCTTGAGTAAGAGTCTTAATTGAGTAGGAGTCTTGAGCAGTAGTCCTATTAGGAGTTAGGGTTTAGAAGCCCTATAAATAACCATGTATTCATCCTCTTTTCATAAGCAATAGATGAATCTTTTCTGTAGCCTTTGAGCAGTAACTTGAAGGAAGGAACCTTTATAGAATTCCAAGGAGGTCGATCCCCTAAAGAGATCAACCCAAGCTTAGAATCTGCAAGGGTTCTAACTCCTTGTATCAGGACAGCATTCTTGGCATCTCGCTGCCCTTCCACAGCCATCCATCAACCCTCCACAGCCGCCCAAAGCAATTCCCACAATTGCTTAAAAGATCGTTGCCGAACTCTGCCATCATCTCCACCACTGCGGATCATCCTTTGATCTCCCCGTGAATTGCAATAGGTTCTAGTTTCCTACCTTATTACTACTACAATTTAATTATCCTTATTTAAAAATCTAAAAAAAAATTGTTCCTATATTGTTGCATAAACTTTTCATCATAACGTTTTCATCTCTATGACGAAAGATACATTGCAGAATTCTAACCGTATAGCATAGTCTGTTTGATCTTCCTACTACGTTTTTTCTGTCCAAATATCTACAAAATTTTTATAACAGCTTTAAAACTTCCTAACAGTAGATTTCCCTTTAGTTTTGTCAAGAAATTCTCAATATAAACTATTGATCTTTTACATCTAAACTGCTATACTTGAAAATCTGCACTGTAAAATTCCAATCGAATAACACAGTTTGTTTGATCTTGTTACTATATTTTTTCTATCTAAATCTCTATGAAAGTTTTATGACAGTTTTGACACTTCCTAATAGCATATTTTCCTTTGGTTTTGTCAAAAAATTCTCAATAGAAAACCATTGATCTTTTACGTCCAAACTGCTATACTTGAAAATCTGCAGAAAATTTCAACCGTATATTGTTGCCTTAATCGATCTATTTGCAATATTTTTTGAACAAAATTTCTTATACACCTCATAGATCATCTTAGCTTCCATCTAAAATTGATCTATTGATGAATTTATCTCTAAAAACAATTTTGTGTTGCTGCAAATTTTCGTCGCAAACCACTAAAATTTATTAACGAGAATTCTACTATCGCAACTTGCACCAATTTCCTTACTGGTATACTGACAAAATTTTCTTGATTAAATTGGATAGCCTTGCTGTTATATAAACTTAGATTTTTCTATCAATTCCCTGCTTAAATCTCTCAAGTTTTTGGTAGAAATTTTGTCAAGAAACCGTTGTTTTTTCGACGACAATTCTACTCTTAGAAGACAACACATACCTATAGCAACTTCCACTGATTTCTATCAAACCTTTGCTGTCATCTACTACAGATATAAACCTTTCATCCATAGCCCTAAAACTCCACTAAACCACACCCTCAAACTGCACCCAAAATAGCCACAAAACAAGCCTAAACCGCAGCCTACATCCACCAATCCACCAACCCTTTCGACCATCACTTCTCTCAACCTATACATGCCTTTAACCCGACAACAAAATAGAGATCTTAACATCACATATTTGGAGGCATATACTATGTCATCTAAGAAGACAATCAATGCTACATTCGAAGCCTTCGAGGCGCGAATGGAGGATAAGATTTGGACTCTCTTTACCGAACTCAGTTTAGGCCGACCACCAAGCCCGAAGAAATCACATCAAGGAAAGAGCTCTAACCAATCGCACCAAGCCCGAAGAGATGACTTCCAAGAGAGGGGAGGTCTATGATTGACCCCAACTATCCACACATGAGGGTGGACTTCCCTAGATGGGAAGAAGGAGACCCGATTGGTTGGATCTGCGGAGCGATATTATCGATACCATAAAACTGTGGATACATCTATGGTGGAAATTACAGCTATACATCTTGAAGGGGATGCCATATAGTGGTTTGACTGGTTAAAACACACTCATGGAGTGCTCTCATGGTGATAATTCAAAGAAGGACTGCTGATCCGCTTCGGACTAACCGATTATGAGAACATTGACGGACAACTAGCAAAGATCCGACAAACCTCCACCATTAAGGAATACCAAACTAGGTTTGAAAGGTTATCTAATCAAACTTGTGATTGGTCTCAAAAACAGCTATTAGGGGCCTTCATTGAGGGCTTGAAGCTGGAGATTCGGGGAGAAGTTAAAGCATGACAACCGTACACGCTTATGGCAGCCAACTCTTTCGTACGACTTCAAGAGGAGCGATTAAACCATAAAGCCCAAAGGACTAGGGTCACTCCCTGACTAGCAATACTGAAGCCCTCAGCCCCCCCTACTGTCAACTAAGTCCCTGCACAAAAAAGGTTGACAAGAGAAGAGCTTTGAGAGTGATCTGCGAAGGGGTTATGTTGGCACTATGACGAGCCGTGGAGCCGTGAGCATCGTTATAGTAAAGGGAGACTTTTTATGATTGAACCAGTAGAAGAAAAGGTCATTGAACATCTAGAAGAGAGCCTTGAATATGAAGAAGAAGATGCGAAAGAAGAGCCACAACCGACAGACATTATGGTACACGCGCTAGCCGGCTAATCAAACCTGTAAACAATAAAAGTTGTAGGCCTTCTCGAACAACAACCACATCGAAGTTTGCAGCTTAGATGACATGGGTAGCACTAATAACTTCTTAAATAGTAATGTTGCAGCTTAGATGACATTCCACATCGAAGGTTGTAGCAAATCTGATGTAAAGGTCGCCAACGGTAGAACCCTAAAGTGCTACCAAAGATGCCCGTGGGTGAAATTGTTACTGCAGGACCAAGAGATAATTGCATATTTCTTCCTCCTCCCTCTTGATGATCATGAGGCCATGCTCAGAATTGAATGGTTGACGATATTAGGTAATGTTTCTTGGAATTTTATGAAACTAATTATGAAATTTTACAGTAACACGAAACAGGTGATACTGCACGGGAAGCATAGGGGCGACGTAACGACGATTTGCACACAACAAATGGAGAAGGTTTTGCATAAAGCATGTAGCGGCTTTTTGGTACAACTTGAGCAGAAAACTAAGGGAGATCTAATAGAATTTAAAGATCCAAACCTACTTCCTTTGTTTGCTAAATTTTCAAATATATTTGACGAACCACGCAACCTATCTCTTACCCTTCGGCATGATCATTGTATAACGATTCTTCTAAGCAAACCTCCAGAAAATACTCGGCCATATCAGTATCTACATCTCTAGAAGGATGAAATAGAAAGGATTACCCACCAAATATGACTACCCAAGGAGAACTTCAGACCCAGCCAAGTGCCATTATTGATCAATGGATCATGACTCGATGACGATGACCCACTACTAAAGTGCTAATACAGTGGGCGAACCTACCAACAGAAGATGCCACTTGGGAGAACTATGATGACTTGAAGATCAAATTTCCAGAATTCATGAATTGTCAGTCTTGAGGATAAGGCTAATTTGAAGAGGGCGGGTCTATTAGGACTCTAGCTAGGAGAGTCCTAATTGAGAGGGGCATTCATGTAAAACTTACCTAAGTCGACCCCTATTAAAGAGGTAAAGAGGCCGGCTAGGGTTAGGAGAGTATTTCTTAGAAAAGCATTAGAAGTTGTAAAGGAATAGGAGTCTTGAGTAGGAGTCTTAATTGAGTAGGAGTCCTATTAGGAGTTGGGGTTTAGAAGCCCTATAAATAACCATATATTCATCATCTTTTCATAGGCAATAGATGAATCTTTTCTACAGCCTTTGAGCAACAACTTAGAGGAAGGAACCTCTATAGAGTTCCAAGGAGACCGATCCCCTAAGGAGATCAACCCCAAGATTAGAATATACAAGGGTTCTAACATAATTATGCCACATTTCAATATGTTTCAAGCATTTGTATTTAACGATACTAATCATATTTCAAGCATTCACAACACATAAAAGTATTTATGATAAGCATTTATGATAAGCATGCATACAATACCGATTTTGTCATCAATTTACCATACTTTGGTATTATTTCTCCCCCTTTGTCATCAACAAAAAGGAGGATAATTCAATAATTCAAGTGTGGTAAAAATTCATACAAGTTTTACACTAGTTTATCTAATCAATATTGCACCATTGCATGATATCATTCAAAAGTTCTTAATATCAAACGTTATAAACATTAAAGAGATAGATTCCATTAACTTTTCCCCCTTTGTCATCAAAACTTTGCATGAAGAAGGAAGGTAAGGAGGAAATCCATTAAGAAACAAATTTGTGAACTTAAATAAGTTTTCGTTAAAACATGCTTTAAATTTAACAAAGAGAAGGGATTCATGAAAATGATCAAGATATTCATGTGAAATCAAATCCTCATTCTTGTAAGTGTTCATCTCATACTAAAAAAATTCATAAAAATTCTTCCTTCATTAAGAAAGAATAAGAAAGAATTTATGAGAAAGGATAAAAAGAAATCCATGAATAAAACTTCATACAATCCGTTTCTCAATAAGAATTCATAATAGTGGAGTCCATGAAAGATGCATTTGTCAATAAGTTCAATGGGTGAAGGAACTAAGTATATCAACATCAAAACGTGATGGAGCAAGTGTATGGAATAAACTTGATATGTCATAAACTCATGAAAGCTCCATTCAAGAAATTCATAAAGTTAGTCCGAAAAAGAAATATGACAACTCATGCATTCAGACAATTTAACATTCCTAACTCCGCAAATGATCATCAAATAATATATTAAGTTATAAATACCAAAAGTTTAATGTATCAAGGAATTTATCCATTTAAAAGATTTATCAAGTCTAATTCTTAGAGTGATACATTCATTAAAGTAAGTACAAATTTTCACCATCAAAGTAGGCAACATAAGATTACAATATAAAAGAGAGATTCCATCCACTTCTCCCAAAAACATACATAGCTATTCAAGTGGTGGTAAGTTAAAATATCTATATAAGGTATTAAACTGTTGATGAATCTACTACAACTCAGTTAAGATTTGATCTTGACATTGTTCAAGTCGATCTTGACATTGTTTGAATTGATCCATTCGAGTCCCTATGTTATCGATAGATGAAGGATGTGCTTGCTCTGCTAGAGGTGTTGCCTCAAAGGAACCAGTTGGAAGAGATTGATTACCCCTAAAAATTGGTGTTTCAGATTCTGGTTCAGGTGGGAGAGGATCAGTTCTTCTAGGCAGTCTAGTCCATTTCACATTTCTGAGTGTACACCTCAACTGTCGAAGTAGGTTTCTATTTATGATATTAAATCTATCTAGTTTCATAACTTCTTCGTCAAGTGGATAGCTATGTCATAAGCATGGATTAGTCTTGCGATTAAGCCACCATATGGAAGCATCATATCCTTTTTTGATAGTTCAATCATGTTTTATTAGATTAGGTAACCAAAATAATTATTATGTCCCTTCATAATCCAATACTTAGTACCTAATTCCATTTGGCTTACTTTATCTTGATGATATTATTTTGGGAAAATAATACTTATCAAGATATAATGAAGTATTTTGGTGCTTAAATGTAGTAAATATTCATAGCTTTTTGGAAGAATAGATAAGTTAGGATTACCAAAAATTGTTCCTAAGGCATCAACATAAGTAGTACCAACGGATTCTTCATCCCATTATCCTCTAAAATAGCAACCTTTTTCTTTTACAGCAATTCCTATGAGGTTACAAATTATGCTATCTGTAATGGATATATGATATCTTAAGAGATAGGTAGATACCCTTTTATTTTCATCTACATGTAAATTGTTGTAAAATAGCCTAACAAGCTTAGGGTAGATGGGTTCACTTATTTGAAGGATTGGGAGAATGTCTAGATTATCAAACCAATGAATAGGTTCTAAATTACTTAATTCCTCTAAATCAATATATTTACCCTTATGAACATTCCTAGACTCTATGGATGAAAATTGAAGGGCATGTTGATGAGAATCGAAAAGTAGGGAGTCATAGTTTTCATCTAATCTCCTCTTCCCTTTGTCCTTAGAAGATCTTCTAGAACTCATTAAGACTATAATTATGAAGACAAATAAGGAGCAAGAATAAGTAATACAAAGGGGAATCAATTTGGTTTAGAGATTACCTTAGTAGTTTTTGCTTCTAGTGATCTCCAAAAGGATGTCGGAGATTTATCCTTGATTTAGTAGGAATTGGGGATTTTGCTAGAGGGAGAGCAAGAGATTCAAGAGGTTTGGTGCTATTTGGAGAGGTGCAGAATGGGTTGGGGTCAATTCTACCATCGACCCTAACTTGTTATTTATAAAGGGGCAGGTTACGGGCAGTGGCACCACCAGCTAGGTGGTGCTACTGCCTACCACCCATGACAACTAGCGGTGCTACCGCTAGCTGGGTGGTGCCACCGCCTATAGGCAGTGAGCACTACACACATTGTTGTGTGGTGTGGTGCTGACATTGGGTGATTCCAATTTGCAAGATTTTTATCATTGTGAAGTACACACACTCATTTACACACACATCATGTAAAGATTCACATTCAAACTTCATGATTCATCATATAAAACTTATACGCAAACATGGTATAAAATTCACATGCCATAAGTTCATGATCTTGTAAGATAGAATTTGATCCGGAGAAAAAAATTGAGGAAGGAATGTATCCGAGAAGTTTGGAAATCCGAAAGATGTGAGAAAGGGAACTCATGCATAAGAATTCTTAAGTTTCAAATATTGAGAGATCAAGATTAAGTGTTTGTCACATAAGATTTCAAATAATTATTACATCATGATCTTATGGAATATAAGTATCATTTTATAACTGACAGTTTTAATTCTAATGATCTTTTCTTTGTTATTTTAGCTAGAGAGCTTTATGAGTTTATTATTTTGGCTAGAGAGCTTTATGAGTTATTTTGGATCTCTGGTCATAAGCCTTGAGCATCCAAAATCAAGGTACCATCTCTTGCTCCTAGCTTATGATGGTACATTTTTCTACAAAAAAGGATGATTTTTAGGTACCCATTTGACCTTGGGTGCCTCAAAAATCGATCTACATAGCTTATCATATTGCATTGGGTTATTTGTGATTCTTTTAGGAACCCAAATCAATTTATGTGGATTACATTTCTTAAATAGATAATGATAAGCCATATGCCCAAATTTGCAATAAAGGTTACATTTGTTTTGGGGTAAAACATACAAAGTAGAGCCTTTAACAAAGATGGTTGGATTTTGGTGAGAGCTACTCACAAATCCAATTCCTCCTTTTCTATGAACGTGACCCTTATTGGCAAAGATCATATTCAAGGACTTGCTACCAACCTCAAATTTTTCTAAGGTTTCTTTGAGTAG
>LVTN01002098.1:24906-45082 GCA_001649415.1 Musa itinerans | reverse complement strand
AAACCCTTGAGATGTTGATTGGTTTGACAATTTGGTAGGTGATTTCAGCATTTATCTCTTGCCAAACAATCTTGTTTGCCTTCTGTCATGTAAGTCATACATAGACACAGGCATGAAGCTGCCTCAGAGTCTGCATGTTCTTAGTTCCCAGTTGGTGTAAACAACTTTATGCCGTGGCCTCAGGGTTGGCACGGCTTGGGTCCAAATGGTGGGGGATCTTGCTCAGGGTCCCTTGGGGGTTGCTGGCTGACCGGTCGCATACGTCGGATCGCGTCGGCACGCCTCACGGGGAGGGGGTTCCCCTCCTCGTCCTCGTGGAAAAGTGGCTCCGTCTTCCCACCTGCACACAGGTCGGGTCGATCACTTGGCCCGACCCCTCCGATGATCAAGTCAGTGAGTGGAGTTAAGCGATATGTGTCCCCCCCTTTTTTCTCCCCTAGCGCGGGGTTTTTATAGAGCAGCTTACTGTTCCTGATGTACCTGTTTTGCAGGGAGCAGGATCGTATTCCTGGAAACGTCTGACTGCAGTGTTGGTGTGGCGTGAGAGGACGGGTCTGAGCCGGGCGTTAATGCGCCTCAGTCGGCGTCCCGGACTGTTTGACCAGGTGCTGTCAGGTCCACCGAGGCACGGTGCGTCATCTGAGGTAGCTGACGTACGCCTGAGTCTTATCACCATAATTATCCTCATCATATTTCCCTCCGAAAGAAGTAATGCGTCGACTGTTGCTGGCATGGCTTATGGCTTATGCTCCAAGTGGTTAATCTTGTCGGTTGGTTGCCGATCTGTTGCGGAGGTCGGAGAGTTTGAAATCGAAGAGTGCGGCTCGGAGAGACTACGGCGGTCTTAGACGATTAGAGGTCGTGGAACGCGTCTTAGGCGGGCAGGCCATGCAGAGGAGGTGGTCTCGGGCGACATGAGGCCGAGGAGCACGTCTCGGGCAGGCAAGCCGCGTAGAGGAGGTGGTCTCGGGTGACATGAGGCCGAGGAGCACATCTCAGGCGGGCAGGCCGCGCAGAGGTGGTGGTCTCGGGTGACATGAGGCCAAGGAGCACGTCTCGGGCGACATGACCGTGCAGAGGAGGTGGTCTCGGGCGACATGAGGCCGAGGAGCACATCTCAGGCGGGCAGGCCGCGCAGAGGTGGTGGTCTCGGGTGACATGAGGCCAAGGAGCACGTCTCGGGCGACATGACCGTGCAGAGGAGGTGGTCTCGGGCGACATGAGGCCGAGGAGCACATCTCAGGCGGGCAGGCCGCGCAGAGGTGGTGGTCTCGGGTGACATGAGGCCAAGGAGCACGTCTCGGGCGACATGACCGTGCAGAGGAGGTGGTCTCGGGCGACATGAGGCCGAGGAGCACATCTCAGGCGGGCAGGCCGCGCAGAGGTGGTGGTCTCGGGTGACATGAGGCCAAGGAGCACGTCTCGGGCGACATGACCGTGCAGAGGAGGTGGTCTCGGGCGACATGAGGCCGAGGAGCACATCTCAGGCGGGCAGGCCGCGCAGAGGTGGTGGTCTCGGGTGACATGAGGCCAAGGAGCACGTCTCGGGCGACATGACCGTGCAGAGGAGGTGGTCTCGGGCGACATGAGGCCGAGGAGCACATCTCAGGCGGGCAGGCCGCGCAGAGGTGGTGGTCTCGGGTGACATGAGGCCAAGGAGCACGTCTCGGGCGACATGACCGTGCAGAGGAGGTGGTCTCGGGCGACATGAGGCCGAGGAGCACATCTCAGGCGGGCAGGCCGCGCAGAGGTGGTGGTCTCGGGTGACATGAGGCCAAGGAGCACGTCTCGGGCGACATGACCGTGCAGAGGAGGTGGTCTCGGGCGACATGAGGCCGAGGAGCACATCTCAGGCGGGCAGGCCGCGCAGAGGTGGTGGTCTCGGGTGACATGAGGCCAAGGAGCACGTCTCGGGCGACATGACCGTGCAGAGGAGGTGGTCTCGGGCGACATGAGGCCGAGGAGCACATCTCAGGCGGGCAGGCCGCGCAGAGGTGGTGGTCTCGGGTGACATGAGGCCAAGGAGCACGTCTCGGGCGACATGACCGTGCAGAGGAGGTGGTCTCGGGCGACATGAGGCCGAGGAGCACATCTCAGGCGGGCAGGCCGCGCAGAGGTGGTGGTCTCGGGTGACATGAGGCCAAGGAGCACGTCTCGGGCGACATGACCGTGCAGAGGAGGTGGTCTCGGGCGACATGAGGCCGAGGAGCACATCTCAGGCGGGCAGGCCGCGCAGAGGTGGTGGTCTCGGGTGACATGAGGCCAAGGAGCACGTCTCGGGCGACATGACCGTGCAGAGGAGGTGGTCTCGGGCGACATGAGGCCGAGGAGCACATCTCAGGCGGGCAGGCCGCGCAGAGGTGGTGGTCTCGGGTGACATGAGGCCAAGGAGCACGTCTCGGGCGACATGACCGTGCAGAGGAGGTGGTCTCGGGCGACATGAGGCCGAGGAGCACATCTCAGGCGGGCAGGCCGCGCAGAGGTGGTGGTCTCGGGTGACATGAGGCCAAGGAGCACGTCTCGGGCGACATGACCGTGCAGAGGAGGTGGTCTCGGGCGACATGAGGCCGAGGAGCACATCTCAGGCGGGCAGGCCGCGCAGAGGTGGTGGTCTCGGGTGACATGAGGCCAAGGAGCACGTCTCGGGCGACATGACCGTGCAGAGGAGGTGGTCTCGGGCGACATGAGGCCGAGGAGCACATCTCAGGCGGGCAGGCCGCGCAGAGGTGGTGGTCTCGGGTGACATGAGGCCAAGGAGCACGTCTCGGGCGACATGACCGTGCAGAGGAGGTGGTCTCGGGCGACATGAGGCCGAGGAGCACATCTCAGGCGGGCAGGCCGCGCAGAGGTGGTGGTCTCGGGTGACATGAGGCCAAGGAGCACGTCTCGGGCGACATGACCGTGCAGAGGAGGTGGTCTCGGGCGACATGAGGCCGAGGAGCACATCTCAGGCGGGCAGGCCGCGCAGAGGTGGTGGTCTCGGGTGACATGAGGCCAAGGAGCACGTCTCGGGCGACATGACCGTGCAGAGGAGGTGGTCTCGGGCGACATGAGGCCGAGGAGCACATCTCAGGCGGGCAGGCCGCGCAGAGGTGGTGGTCTCGGGTGACATGAGGCCAAGGAGCACGTCTCGGGCGACATGACCGTGCAGAGGAGGTGGTCTCGGGCGACATGAGGCCGAGGAGCACATCTCAGGCGGGCAGGCCGCGCAGAGGTGGTGGTCTCGGGTGACATGAGGCCAAGGAGCACGTCTCGGGCGACATGACCGTGCAGAGGAGGTGGTCTCGGGCGACATGAGGCCGAGGAGCACATCTCAGGCGGGCAGGCCGCGCAGAGGTGGTGGTCTCGGGTGACATGAGGCCAAGGAGCACGTCTCGGGCGACATGACCGTGCAGAGGAGGTGGTCTCGGGCGACATGAGGCCGAGGAGCACATCTCAGGCGGGCAGGCCGCGCAGAGGTGGTGGTCTCGGGTGACATGAGGCCAAGGAGCACGTCTCGGGCGACATGACCGTGCAGAGGAGGTGGTCTCGGGCGACATGAGGCCGAGGAGCACATCTCAGGCGGGCAGGCCGCGCAGAGGTGGTGGTCTCGGGTGACATGAGGCCAAGGAGCACGTCTCGGGCGACATGACCGTGCAGAGGAGGTGGTCTCGGGCGACATGAGGCCGAGGAGCACATCTCAGGCGGGCAGGCCGCGCAGAGGTGGTGGTCTCGGGTGACATGAGGCCAAGGAGCACGTCTCGGGCGACATGACCGTGCAGAGGAGGTGGTCTCGGGCGACATGAGGCCGAGGAGCACATCTCAGGCGGGCAGGCCGCGCAGAGGTGGTGGTCTCGGGTGACATGAGGCCAAGGAGCACGTCTCGGGCGACATGACCGTGCAGAGGAGGTGGTCTCGGGCGACATGAGGCCGAGGAGCACATCTCAGGCGGGCAGGCCGCGCAGAGGTGGTGGTCTCGGGTGACATGAGGCCAAGGAGCACGTCTCGGGCGACATGACCGTGCAGAGGAGGTGGTCTCGGGCGACATGAGGCCGAGGAGCACATCTCAGGCGGGCAGGCCGCGCAGAGGTGGTGGTCTCGGGTGACATGAGGCCAAGGAGCACGTCTCGGGCGACATGACCGTGCAGAGGAGGTGGTCTCGGGCGACATGAGGCCGAGGAGCACATCTCAGGCGGGCAGGCCGCGCAGAGGTGGTGGTCTCGGGTGACATGAGGCCAAGGAGCACGTCTCGGGCGACATGACCGTGCAGAGGAGGTGGTCTCGGGCGACATGAGGCCGAGGAGCACATCTCAGGCGGGCAGGCCGCGCAGAGGTGGTGGTCTCGGGTGACATGAGGCCAAGGAGCACGTCTCGGGCGACATGACCGTGCAGAGGAGGTGGTCTCGGGCGACATGAGGCCGAGGAGCACATCTCAGGCGGGCAGGCCGCGCAGAGGTGGTGGTCTCGGGTGACATGAGGCCAAGGAGCACGTCTCGGGCGACATGACCGTGCAGAGGAGGTGGTCTCGGGCGACATGAGGCCGAGGAGCACATCTCAGGCGGGCAGGCCGCGCAGAGGTGGTGGTCTCGGGTGACATGAGGCCAAGGAGCACGTCTCGGGCGACATGACCGTGCAGAGGAGGTGGTCTCGGGCGACATGAGGCCGAGGAGCACATCTCAGGCGGGCAGGCCGCGCAGAGGTGGTGGTCTCGGGTGACATGAGGCCAAGGAGCACGTCTCGGGCGACATGACCGTGCAGAGGAGGTGGTCTCGGGCGACATGAGGCCGAGGAGCACATCTCAGGCGGGCAGGCCGCGCAGAGGTGGTGGTCTCGGGTGACATGAGGCCAAGGAGCACGTCTCGGGCGACATGACCGTGCAGAGGAGGTGGTCTCGGGCGACATGAGGCCGAGGAGCACATCTCAGGCGGGCAGGCCGCGCAGAGGTGGTGGTCTCGGGTGACATGAGGCCAAGGAGCACGTCTCGGGCGACATGACCGTGCAGAGGAGGTGGTCTCGGGCGACATGAGGCCGAGGAGCACATCTCAGGCGGGCAGGCCGCGCAGAGGTGGTGGTCTCGGGTGACATGAGGCCAAGGAGCACGTCTCGGGCGACATGACCGTGCAGAGGAGGTGGTCTCGGGCGACATGAGGCCGAGGAGCACATCTCAGGCGGGCAGGCCGCGCAGAGGTGGTGGTCTCGGGTGACATGAGGCCAAGGAGCACGTCTCGGGCGACATGACCGTGCAGAGGAGGTGGTCTCGGGCGACATGAGGCCGAGGAGCACATCTCAGGCGGGCAGGCCGCGCAGAGGTGGTGGTCTCGGGTGACATGAGGCCAAGGAGCACGTCTCGGGCGACATGACCGTGCAGAGGAGGTGGTCTCGGGCGACATGAGGCCGAGGAGCACATCTCAGGCGGGCAGGCCGCGCAGAGGTGGTGGTCTCGGGTGACATGAGGCCAAGGAGCACGTCTCGGGCGACATGACCGTGCAGAGGAGGTGGTCTCGGGCGACATGAGGCCGAGGAGCACATCTCAGGCGGGCAGGCCGCGCAGAGGTGGTGGTCTCGGGTGACATGAGGCCAAGGAGCACGTCTCGGGCGACATGACCGTGCAGAGGAGGTGGTCTCGGGCGACATGAGGCCGAGGAGCACATCTCAGGCGGGCAGGCCGCGCAGAGGTGGTGGTCTCGGGTGACATGAGGCCAAGGAGCACGTCTCGGGCGACATGACCGTGCAGAGGAGGTGGTCTCGGGCGACATGAGGCCGAGGAGCACATCTCAGGCGGGCAGGCCGCGCAGAGGTGGTGGTCTCGGGTGACATGAGGCCAAGGAGCACGTCTCGGGCGACATGACCGTGCAGAGGAGGTGGTCTCGGGCGACATGAGGCCGAGGAGCACGTCTCGGGCGGGCAGGTCGTGCAAAGGAGGTGGACTCGGGCAGCCTGCGACCAAGCCGTATAGATACAAAAAGGGGGTTAGGCCGGAGCTAACCGCGAGCCAGGAGGTGGTTACGTAGATACTGAGCCTTTGCTCGGAAAAGACTGAGGCAGGGCCTAGATTCTTTTTACGAGGACTACATCGGATAGCCACCGCGGGTGCTTGACTTCTCCTGTGAAGCCCGCTGCCAAAAGTCGCTCCTTCTTCTCACAGCCACCCAGGCCTCTGCCGCGATGTACTGGATAGCCCGCTGGAGCATATCTGGTACCGTGGTGGGGGGTCGCTCCACGAGGGACCAGAGGAATATGGAAGGTCGCAGGCCTATCATGAACGCCTGCATTAGTAGAGAGGGATGAGCGTCCGGCAATCCTCGGATTTGTGTTGCAAAACGATTCACAAAATGGGAGAGGGGCTCGTCCTCCCTTTGGTTGAGTCCGAGGAGCAATGCCACGGACCGCTTTGGCCGAGCATAAGCCAGGAAGTTGAGCTCGAAGTCTCTGGCGAGCTGATCGAAGGAGGTGATCATCCCGGTCTTCAGGCCGCTGTACCATGCACGGGCTGACCCCCTCAAAGTCGTCGAAAATGCCCTGCACATCAAGGTGTCAGAGGTTCCATATAGCGCCATTTGGGCGCGAAAGGCAGCTACATGATCCGTTGGGTCGGTGGCGCCGTCATATGCATCCAGAGAGGGAAGCCGGAAGTTGGGGGGAACTATTTGATCTTGTATTTTGGGCGCGAATGGGGATCCCTTGTGTTCGTCCGCCCCAAGTTCTCCCTTCGACTTGCGAACCTCCCGCTGCACTTCGTCGAGTCGTTGACTAACAAGGCGTAGCTGGGCTCGTAGGGAGTCCGCCGAGTCCGGAGATAGCGCCTCGAGCTCCGGGCGGCTCCCCGGGTTTGTCGCCCCTCGGTTCTCGAGTAGGCCCGATCGGTCCCGAGGCGAAGTAGGGGGCTCGGGAAGCGGCGTGTGAGCCCGGGTGGGGGGCTCCCGTTGCTGTAGTGGCTGGGTCGTCGGCGGATGCGCCGGATGAGAAACAAGTGGAAGGATGGTTTGTACCACATCCGTTAGAGTTCGGACTTGATGAGCGAGGTCCTGAAAGGCCTCGGACGACACAGGCGACGGGCCGGCGGGGGCACCCTCGGGCGGGGAGAAACCTGGGTCGTTAAACAATCGCTAGTAACGCTATGATGTCCTGGCGAGGCGTTCATCTCGGGGTCCATCATGCGGTGGATGTTCTCCCGATGTGTCGATCGGGGTACGTCCCCTCGGCTGTGGGCTCACTTGAGTTCAACCGCTGATCCCTCGACATTCGGGCTCTCCTAGCGCCAAAATGTTGGTGTAAACAACTTTATGCCGTGGCCTCGGGGTCGGCACGGCTTAGTTCGGGTCCAAATGGTGGGGGATCTTGCTCAAGGTCCCTTGGGGGTTGCTGGCGTGACCGGTCGCATGCGTCGGATCGCGTCGACGCGCCTCGCAGGGAGGGGGTTCCCCTCCTCGTCCTCATGGAAAAGTGGCTCCATCTTCCCACCTGCACACAGGTCGGGTCGGTCACTTGGCCCGACCCTCCGATGATCAAGTCAGTGAGTGGAGTTAAGCGGTATGTGTCCCCCCTTTTTTCTTCCCTAGCGCGGGGTTTTTATAGAGCAGCTTACTATTCCTGATGTGCCTGTTTTGCAGGGAGCAGGATTGTATTCCTGGAAACATCTGACTGTAGTGTTGGTGTGGCGTGAGAGGACGGGTCTGAGCCGGGCGTTAATGCGCCTCGGTCGGCGTCCCGGACTGTTTGACTATGTGCTGTCAGGTCCACCGAGGCACGGTGCGTCATCTGAGGTAGCTGACGTACGCCTGAGTCTTATCACCATAATTATCGTCATCACCCAGAACTGTCTAAACCTGTGCATGCAGAGTCCAGTTTGGAGGTTTATTCTGCTGTGATCAATGATGCTGAAGGCTATATGTAAATAATGCTCTGTTCACCCTTTCTCTCTCTCTTCTCCAACCATCATCAATCTTCATGCTGATTCATCCATATCCTATGATCGATCAACTAGTAAACAAATTGTTACAAGTTTCATTCAGCTTTTGGATCATTGCTGAGTAGTGGAGGTGAGGGCGAGAGGCAGTGGGCATAACTCTTGCTCCAATCATGGAAGGCATTCTCGCCAAGCCATCGGATGCGTCAAGGCTTTGCTTTAAACCATTTATAGATGAAACAAGGGATGGGAAACAGATCAAACACATGTTGAACAAGGCACGTAAAGTTGCTTGTTGTGCACACAAGGTGTTCAATCATTGAGCAAGCATGAACCACACACAGAGGTGGTAGAGAAAAAACCTTAGAAGATCCAAACAGTGGTGGTTTGCCAAATTGTAGGCTTACTAATCACAAAAGCCATGCAATAAGTTTCCTTGTTCAAACTCCATAAGCATTATATGCAGCGGGCAGTAATTGACTTGTTGCTGCTTTCTTTCCCTTCCCACCAGCAAAGAAGAAATGAGAGTACATGGAAGACGGCCGTGTGTATGGTGGCTCAACCTCGATCATACTGCAACGCGGATTGGTTTGCGTGAGGAGATTATGAGCGAGGAAAAGAGGAGAAGACGACATGCAGAAGAACCACAACAAAAGACCAAGTTGCAGGGCGTTGCTTAATCTGCAAGTGAGGAGAAGGGAAGAAGACATGCACAAGAAGACGAGAGGCTTGTTTGATGCGTTAGGATGATCGAGAATTGAGTTCACCACCTTCTTCTAAACCACTAAACTATAAGATAACATGCAGCCGCGGAGTAATAGAGACAGTCTTGACATGGTGAATTGCTGAAAACATTGTCTGCTGTGTTTGAACCTGAAATGTTGGCCTATAGATTGATTGCTGAAGTCCAACCTAAAACAGCTGTGGTTGTGCAATGTAAAACCTCCTCAATCAGGTCAACATGCAGGTCCTTTCCTAGACAAACAAAAAGTCAATGTTGTGTCCTGCAGTTCCCTGACAAAGGCATTTCTCAACTCATGTGTCTCTGTCACGGACCGATGCCTATAGATGAGCTTTACGTCCACCTCATCCTCTGCCTCCTCATATATCAATCAGGCCTGTGAGGGAGAGCCGCATAGCACGAAAAGGTTGAGAGAAATTGTGATGTATATTTTCTCATGATCAATACAAATCTTCTTCCCTGCCTCCTCCATATATCAATCAGGCCTGTGAGGGAGAGAGCCGCATAGCACGAAAAGGTTGAGAGAAATTGTGATGTATACAAATCTTCTTCCCTGCCTCTTCTCTCTCTCTCTCTCTCTCTCTCTCTCTATTCTTTATCTCCTGTCCATGTAGACGAGATGAATATTCCGTTCAAGTAATAGCGTCTGCAAAGGTTGCTTGTGGAGACCCGTAACTCTCTCCTTTTCTCCTCTTTGATCTCTCCGTTTCCCCACACCATACGCAGCCCCAGGCAGCACTCAACAGTGATATCAAGAACGCAACCGCATCCCTGCTCTCATGCATGCATGCATGCGTGAGTGCAGCCGATATCCTTTACTCTTCTTCCTCTTCGCCACTGCTAATAGAGAGAGATGGCCGAGTACCGGAGGATGATACCGGTCGTCGTAGCAGTGTTGGTGTTCTCTTTCCTGTCTCCTTTGGCTCTCGGTCGATCCTTGGACTCGGTGGACTACGTGGAAGTCCTTTTGGAGGTGAAGAACTCGTTCACGGAAGATCCCCGGCGAGTGATCCACGATTGGAACTCGGATAACCAAGAGTACTGCTCTTGGACCGGAGTCGCCTGCGACCGTGACTCGGCAGTGGTGGCGCTCAACCTCTCCTCCACCTCCCTGGCCGGCTCTCTCTCCCCTTCCCTCGGTCGGCTAATTCGACTGGCCACCCTCGACTTCTCCTCCAACCGGCTCACGGGCGCCATCCCGAGCCAACTCGGGCGCCTCTCCGCTCTGACCGCTCTCTTCCTGTACTCCAACCGCCTCTCGGGAACCATTCCCTCCTCGCTCGGCTTCCTCTACAGCCTCCGAGTCGTCCGGCTCGGAGATAACCCGGGCCTGTCGGGGCCGATCCCTGACTCGTTCGGTGATCTCCGCAACCTGACCACCCTTGCCTTGGCCCTCTGCAACCTGTCCGGCCCCATCTCCAGTCGACTCGGCCGGCTGACGCAGCTCCAGAACCTGGTCCTCCAACAGAACCAGCTCGATGGCCCGATCCCCCCGGAGCTCGGTAATTTGGCCAACCTCCAAATCCTCAACCTGGCAAACAACACGCTCCAAGGCGAAATACCGAGTCGACTCGGCGAGCTGAGCTTACTCTCCTACCTCAACTTGATGTCCAACCAGCTTAAGGGTACCATTCCGGCCTCTCTCGGCAAGCTATCTGGCCTTCGCGTTCTGGACTTGTCGATGAACGAGCTCGAAGGAGAATTCCCAGCCGAGCTCGCCCAGCTGAGTGAACTCGAGTATCTGGTCTTGTCCGACAACAAGTTCTCCGGCCACCTGCCGGAGAATCTCTGCCCGAACACAACAAAGCTGGGGTACCTATTCCTGGCCACCAACAACTTCTCCGGTCCAATCCCGGCCGGTTTAGCTCAGTGCTGGTCCTTGATGCAACTGGATTTGGCCAACAACAGCTTCACCGGTGACATACCGGTCGAACTCGGTCAGCTCACTAATCTTACTGATCTCTTGCTCAACAACAACAGTTTGACGGGTTCGATTCCTCGCGAGTTCGGCAACCTCAGCATTCTCCAGACGCTGACCCTCCACCACAATGAGTTGCGAGGCCGACTGCCGGAGGAGATAGGAAGGTTGCGGCAACTGCAGATCCTTTACCTCTACGAGAACCAGTTGTCTGACGAGATCCCGTCGGCGATCGGGAACTGTTCGAGATTGAGGATGATGGATTTCTTCGGGAACCAGTTCGCCGGCAGCATCCCGGCGAGGATCGGCGAGCTGACACAGCTGAACTTCCTGCACCTGAGGCAGAATAACCTCTCCGGCGAGATCCCTGCGTCGTTGGGCAATTGTCGGCGGCTCACGGTTCTCGACTTGGCCGACAACCGGCTCACAGGAGGAATTCCGGCGACGTTTGGGCTCTTGCGCTCGCTTGAGCAGTTCATGCTTTACAACAATTCACTCGATGGAGGCATTCCCGACGAGATGTTCGAGTGCCGGAATATTACGAGGGTGAACTTGTCCAACAACCGGCTCAACGGAAGCATTCTTCCGCTGTGCGGATCGAGCTCGCTCCTGTCCTTCGATCTCACCAACAACTCGTTCGACCAGGAGATTCCGGCGCAACTGGGGAATTCTCCGATGCTCGAACGGATTCGGCTCGGGAGCAACCGGCTGACCGGCCAAGTGCCGCCGGTGCTCGGAGGCATCGGCGCCCTCTCGCTCCTCGACTTATCCAGCAATTCGCTGACCGGAACGATACCGGAGGATCTATCATCTTGCAGGAGTCTGACCCACATCATTCTGAGTGATAACCAGCTCGATGGGGTCATCCCGACGTGGATCGGGAGCTTGCAGCAGCTAGGGGAGCTCGAACTCTCGTCGAACAGCTTCTCTGGGCCTCTTCCTGTCGAGCTCTTCGATTGCTCCAATTTATTGAAGGTCTCGCTTGATGATAACTCGTTGAATGGCTCGCTTTCTCCTGAGGTCGGCAAGCTTGCTTCTCTCAATGTGCTAAACTTAGCCCACAACCAGTTCTCCGGGGCAATCCCTGCATCCATAGGAAGGCTAAGCAAGCTGTACGAGCTCCGGCTATCGCAGAATCTGTTCTCGGGGTCAATCCCGGTCGAGCTCGGACAACTGCAGGACCTGCAGAGTGCGCTGGACCTCAGCTTCAACGACCTCAGCGGGGGAATCCCGCTGTCGCTCGCGTCGCTGATGAAGCTCGAAGATCTGAACCTGTCACACAACTCGCTGACCGGCGAAGTCCCGCGACAAATCGGTGAAATGAGCAGCTTGGTGGCGCTCGATCTCTCGCACAATGACCTGCAAGGGCAATTGGATGGGCGATTCTCTCGATGGCCACCGCAGTCGTTTGCGGCCAATCGTGCACTCTGCGGCCGGCCTCTCCAGCCATGCGGCATTGCGAGTTCCACCAAACGACGCTCGAAGTTGAGCTCTGCAGCGGTAGCCGTGGTCTCTGTCGTCGGGGCGCTGGTGATCGTTCTCCTACTGGTTGCAGCTGTGACATGGATCAGAAGATGGTACGCGAAGAGATCGAGCGGAGTCAATCGCGCATCTTCGCCGATCGGGCATCGACGACTGATCACCAAAGGCTCCATCAGGCGAGAGCTTACATGGGAAGCGATCATGGAGGCGACGGGCAACCTGAGCAACGAGTTCGCCATCGGTTCTGGCGGGTCGGGGATCGTCTACAGAGCCGAATTGCCGACCGGCGAGACGGTAGCCGTGAAGAAGATCCTGCATAATAATAACAGGGAAAACTTGATGCTGCAGGAAAATAGCTACGTGAGGGAGGTCAAAACACTCGGCCGGATCAGGCATCGGCATCTAGCAAACCTGTTGGGATGCCTAAGCAGCAACCACGGCGAGCATCTGCTGATATACGAGTACATGGAGAAAGGTAGCCTGTGGGACTGGCTGCACAAGCCCGGGGCGAGCCAGAAGAGGAAGCGGGAGCTGAGTTGGGAGGCCAGGCTGAGGATCGCGATCGGCCTCGCCAAGGGGGTGGAGTACCTGCACCATGACTGTGTGCCGAGCATACTTCACAGGGACATCAAGTCCGGCAACGTGCTGCTCGACGGCGACATGGAGGGTCACCTGGGCGACTTCGGGCTGGCCAAGGCGGTCGCGGAGAGTCGCGGGAGCGATTCGACCGGCAACACCGAGTCTGGCAGCTGCTTCGCCGGATCCTACGGCTACGTTGCTCCAGGCACGTCCCGTACTTGCAACCAAGCATTCAAGATTGCTACATCTACGTTATCGTTGTATGCATCGACTAAAATCTTGGTGCTGCCATTGTGTTCAGAGTATGCTTACTTCCTGAAGGCGACGGAGAAGAGCGATGTATACAGCATGGGGATAGTGCTGATGGAGCTCGTGAGCGGGTTGATGCCGACGGATCGGACCTTCGAAGGAGACGTGAATATGGTGAGGTGGGTGCGGTCTCGGATGACGTCGTCGTCAACAGCGGAGCGGGAGGAGTTGCTGGATCATGCTCTGAAGCCACTGGCACGGCACGAGGAGTCGTCCATGTTCGAAGTGCTCGACGTGGCTTTGCAGTGCACGAGGACGGCGCCTGCCGAGCGGCCGAGCTCGCGGAAGGTGGCCGATCTGCTGCTGCACATTTCTCTGAGAATGCCTCGGATGATCTCTGGAAAGAAAGTCGCACCATATAACACGCGTAGAAAAAGACATACTTGAGATTGGACAGTCCTAGATCAGATGATGAACGGTGGTTTTGTGTTTGTAAAGTTGGCTCTGAACAAAGCCCATACGCTAAGCAAATTCAATCTCAGTATTCCTTGTGAGATTTTGGTGATCGTCAAAAGATCCTAAATAAGAAACAACATTGGAAAGACGATTATTAAGTAGAGTCAGATGATTAAAATACAACAACGGAATGACAATCTGTAAATCGACTTTAGATATAATTCAAGTGACGGCCTCTAAGTAGTTTGATTTCCTCGTCACGTCAGACGCAGGACACGGAAAAAGATTATTCATTTGCGAATTGGATGAGCAGATTCAAATCATGAAAAATACCTTTTACTAAAAATGATAGAACACCTGAATTTTATCCCAAACTCCCTGTTAATAAGAGTCTTATGCTTTGAGTTCATGCTTTTCTTATTGTATCTGAAAGGCTTACTCTCATGCTGCATGATACATGGCAGAAAATGCACACTGTGCAGTAACACATTACATAGAAACGCTTGGGGGTTTGGAGATGCGAATATGCAGGAAATTGATGAAGCATAGTAATCATACAATGCGCAAGATTTTATCAGCAAAACAAAGACTCACACACACCCATATACATAATTCTCTAGTGATAAGTGACAGTAAGAAAAATGTGAAGGTCTAACAAAGGTGGCATCTCGGTGGAAGAAAAGGTTCATATATCCGTCAGAATTTGTGCAAAGTACAATTAATTCGTAGAAATCAACACACACCTTCAGTATCAGGAAAGTGAAATTTCTTGGGAGAAATAATAATCTTCCAGCTTAACTGTCTGGTCAGAAAATGCTGCAAAACTTATTCCAAACAACTTTCAAGACACAACTTAAAAGCATATATTGATAGAAATAAAACCCTCATAAAAGACTCCAAGCAGGCAGATGAAGCACTTGACATGTTGTAATACTCAAAAGTGTTAATCATCCACATCATCTACAAAATAAAAAATAATAAGTTTAATGAATAAAAGCCAAAAACAACAAAAATCAATATGAGTATTCACAAGCTATAAACTGTAAACGGATGGTCAAAAATTATCCAACCAATAGTCTAAATTTACTGTTTCAACTAGCAAAATTAACAAAAAATAATGATTCACCTGTGGGACCATTGAATTTAGCTAAGTGGAATACTACTTTCGTCCCCCTTCCCCTAAGGGCAAGTAAAACAAGTACAGGTGAATCTGTAATTGGCAGAAGACCGAAAAAGCTACATATATATCAGCCACCAACTTCTTGTTGTTTACAGAAGCCCAATGATACAGTTCTTTTCAAGAATTAGCACATTTTTCAATATCATGATCACATCATGATTATTTCACTCTGAACCCCACAGCTATTACTGAGAGAGATGCCTATCTTCAGTTTACAACTCAAAACAGCAAAGAAGGCCATAGAAAATAAAGACAGACCTTGTAATCCCAAATGCCGGTTTTGCAAACTATGCTCACTCAGATCATGAAAAGAGAATAGACTACCCAAGGTAGAACAAGAAAGAAAAGAAAGATGTTGCTACTCAACTGTCATTAGGTTAATTGTTTAAAAAGAAAAAAATGTCCAAGACTAGGAGAATAGACCTTCCACAAAATACAAAGAAAGTGAAAATGGATGTCGTTCATGAACTATTATTAACTTAATTTATAAAAGAAACAATAAGTCTCCAAACATGACCCCTGCAGGCTCACATGCTCTTAAATAAATATACAGAAGAGAAAGAAAAGTTATTAAAAATGAGACTACAATTCTAAAAACATGAATAAGAATGACAAGAATACCTGTACGGCTGATACTAGACCTTTATGGTGACTCTTCTACATCTTAATTTATAAACCTAAAAAGGATTCTAAAGATTTCCTACAATAGTTATCAAGAAGTCATATGAAAATCAGTCCAAAAATAACAGAAAAAATAAAAAAACCAATAAACAGAAAGGAATAGTTTTCAAATATTCCTTATCTTTAGCAACTTTTGGGCCTAATGGATTGTTCTAAATACCTGTTGTCCTTTCTAAAGAAGCTTAAAGATTAGTAAGAGATGACTGTACCAATTCAGAAACATGTTACCCTCTTCCGATTCATATATGAATTATCTTTGGCTTAAGCAATTACCTTGTAAGACTTCTATAGTAAACCTGTCTCTGTCTAATTAAAAAAAAAGGTAAACTAGTATCTTTTGGACTTCATCTTGCTCCGTACTATCTTTGAAGGGGTTGCTCCAAACTTACTAAGGCCAGCAATTATACTCTACAAAATGTATTCATAATAATGGAATACGAGCATGGAATATGTGGCATTTAAATGATATATTATATTATACATCAAAGTGTGGTATCTGTTGAATATATTATTCAAATTAGTCCCAGTGTTTCTCTTGTTGTTGTTGTTGCTGTTAGTTATTAGAATATTTGCTACCTGAACCAACCAAAAATTTATGGACAAATTAGGTCTTTGTTCCCGAAAGAATGTTTATAGAAGTTCTTGAGAGCAACCATAATGATTCTTTCATCACAGATACTAACCTGATATTGTTTTCTTCATTTAATTAATCAATCATCCATTTGAATTTTGTAAGGACAGAATACATGCTAAATAACTAAAAGATAGCTAAAACCAAAGAATGTTGAACTCACATGTTTTTCTTAGGATAACCTACTAAGCACAAAAACACCATCATCATACTCCAGCAAGATAGTTCGGTCGGATAACCAAAAAAAAAGGAGAAAAGAATGCTCAGGATGATTTATCAAAAATGTATAAAGATGTCCAATGATTTATTTAGTTATGATGATGAAAATCAAACATACTTCATTAGTCCTATCTACAATCACAATTGACATATACATTTTCATTTTTATGTGCATTGACAAACTGTTTAGTCTACACAATGGAGCAGCTGCAGAAACCACAATGCTAACAGAAGTCCAGCAGATCCACTAGGCCAGAATAACAGCTTAGGAAATTATTTCATTAATATTTTCCTACGTGACATAGGAAATTTGCAAGAACTGCAAACTAAGAATTTCAAATTATATGCAAAATCTGCATCAATTAAATGTCAAGTTGTAAAATGTGCTACAATGAGGATGATATTTGATTAACTTGACTTCATAAAGAATTAAGAAACCAATATGCATTGATAAGCTTCCACCAGAAGAAAAAAAAAACTTGAAGAGTCATGAAGGGATAGCAAGAAACTAGGAGAGAAAAAAGAGTTTGTGATAAAACAAGAACTTGATTGAAACAAATTGTCAGCATCTACCATCAAAAAATTGAAGGACAATCATACAGTTTTTTTTATGCTATCCATTCAATAAAAAGCAAGAATCCTATAGTCATTGCAAATGTAATGAACAAGCTCCTAGGTCATTTTCATGTCATATTGAGCTAAGCAACATGCAAGGGGACAATAATTCTGTCAAAAATCTAAGTAACTGCTTTAACAAAAAAATGAGGAAGTTCTACAGGTTCTCCAAATCTTCTGCAATTCATATAACATTTCCTCATACTTCTTTGCCTAAAAGGCTTCCGTGCATATGAATTCTGCATGTATGCAACATATATGTCACGTTTACAAACTTTGACCATCAACGAGTGAACATACTTGGTCTTCTTCAATTGCATGCTATGTTACCATCACAATCTTCTGGTAGCCTCCAAAAATACTACCTCATTTGAGATAATATTTACCAGTCCATCTTCCACAAACTCTTTGTTCTAAAAACCCTCAAAACAGGGTTCATGAAAAGAGCCACATTCTCTATATTCAGCAGTATTACAAGAGTGTGACAGCTAGATTAGGTTTTAAGGTATCATCATGCTAAATATGCACATGGCTAATTGGTAAATAAGCTTTCCAATTCTTTGCCTTTCAACAACTGGACAGTAAACGATCTTCCATCAAATGCCATATTACCAAACCTAGTCATCCGAGATCATCCGCCAATTCCAATTCATATCTAATGATCAACATTTTCCTCACCATCTTCCACAAAGTCGCTCTTTCTCACAAACATTCAAGTGACATGGCGCCCCCAATCTCTTACATCCACTGCCATTAAGCAGAATGAGCAGTAAGATCGGAATTAGGTTTTCAGAGTCAGTCGTAGCAGATACATACGGCCAAATTTGTGGCTGAGCAAGAAACAGCAGCAGGAGGGGAGAGAAAGGAAGAGGGAGAAACGAGGAAAGGGGCGAACCGAAGTATCTGCGTTCGTTGGCAGCCTTGGCCTTATCAAGCATCTTGTCGAGGTCCTCCTTGAGCTTCTCGTCGTACTTTACGAGCTGGGTAACGAAGATGGCCCCCAGCCCCATCCCCAGCACGTGCTCCCATGGATCTGCAATAAGGAAGACCGACCGATTGAACCATCGAGTACGAAGAGATGAGGAATTAGGGTTCGATGTAAAGAAAAAGAAAGGGCAGAAACGTACGGCGCATGTAGGGAAGCTTGCGGAGGGCGTTGGAGTACATCTGCGTGGTTAACCCCAGAAGGGCTCCAATCACCGTCGCTGTGGCCGGCATCTCTTCTCTCCTTCTTCTTCCTCCTCGTCCGGTGCTCTACCCCTCTCTCACTCGCCGCCTTTGGAAACGAAGTGAGGCAGAGCGATCAAGATCGAGCCCTCTGTCCTTTTGTCGCGGATCTCGGGCCCCTCCTTAGCGGATTCGGGCAACCGGATGGTAATCGAAACCCGGACCACAATACTGGGTATTCTATTTGCATATAAGCCCTTGTTATCAAAGTATTTGGATATTGGTTTGCAGGGATCTATATGCTATTATACAAAACTACTTAAATACTCCATCTCGTGTCACGTGATGATCACGTGATTCATTCGTTGACGCTATCAATCCCAACCTAACTCACGGAGTCGATCGAAAGAGGTGGGAGGTCAAGGGAAGATTCGTCGGCGGATCATCGCCATGGGAGGAGGAGGAGGAGGCGAGCATGGATCTCATGGAGGAGCGGGCGCCTCCGGGGACTTTCGAACGAAGGTGTGGAGCATGACCGGTGGGCCGTACTGCCGTCCCAAGCACTGGAAGCGCAACACCGCCATAGCCTTCTTCGGCGTCTTCCTCGTCTGCATCCCTATCGCTCTTAAATCCGCCGAGCTCGAGGTCGTTATCCTCTCCCTTGTCCCTCTCTTATGTCACAACTAAATCGTTTCTCGTTTTGACTCTGATACCATTCCGATCTATCACAACATTTATCGTGTGTAACAGTAACTGATGCCACTTTCACTAATTTCTTCGGTCATTTCACCCATTCTCTCTCCCTTTATAGTTTTTAACCAGTACTGATGGAGCTGTGGTGCAAAAGATCTCAACTTTCAATCGAATATGCATCTCACTTCTGAAAATTATATTTCAGGATATGATTCTAACATTTATACACGGAGACTTCTTTTCTAGGGTTAAAGCATTGGTCACACATCTTCTGTTTATTTCTTGGAATTCTGATGAATCACAGACAATAACAATTGACACTTTGAAGATGGATGGATCATGTCACTAATGGACAACACGATGAGTTGTGATCAATTTGCAAGTAAGATGATTGATCCACTACAGTCTTCCTAATTAATGCTCAATAGAGATACAAGAATGAAAATTTGGAAACGTCGAAATGAGTGGTCAAGCAAACAAGATGTGGTTTAACCTTCTAATGGCTGAACTAATAACTAAAGGGTAAAGATTTAGTAGATCAAATCGGTTGCCATTTAGGGCAAATCTTGGGAATTGATTGCATTAACTTATTATGTTTTAGAAATATCACATTTGTGAGAGCGACTGTCCTTCCTTTCAAAAAGTACTAGACAAACAAATATTTTTTTTAACAAACTTCAGTTTTTCATTTGTCAGTCTCTCTGATATCAAAATTTAGATGGATAGTGAGCTTTGACATCATGGTGAAGTTATCCTTTTGCAACCTTGGTAATTGGGGGTTGAGTCAACATGGTAAGGTTGTTTATATTCGCAGGAACCTTCCACATTCGACTTGACCTTTTAATTTATCTAATGGCATATGTGTGTATTCTTGTTTTTCCATTTAAAAAGCACCATGATAACAACTATCTGATCAATAGTATTCCTAAAATGACTTATCTCTTTCTTTATCTTTATTTGTATCCCTGTTATTTTTTTGAATTTTTTAAAATATCCCTTTGTACTTTGTAGGAGCCTGCTGTTTTGTTTTGTATCCTTGATCATAATTTTAAACCTGATCTAGATGAAACTGAATCAATAATTCCATTAGCTTTACTTGTAGGCTTGTAGCACACTCAGATTTAACATTTAAAACTCTAATTAAATGTTTTATGCACTAGTTTCTGAAGACTCTTGAGTTGAATATGAATTCAGGTTACTTCATTTGAATGACAACTAGGAAGATTTAAGTGACCTATGTTAGAACCCTTGCAGGTTCTAAACTTGGGGTTGATCTCTTTAGGGGATCGGTCTCCTTGGAACTCTATAGGGGTTCCTCCCTCCAAGTTGCTGCTCAAAGGCTGCAGAAAAGATTCATCTATTGCTTATCAAAAGAGGAGGAATACATGGCTATTTATAGGGCTTCTAAACCCTAACTCCTAATAGGACTCCTACTCAAGACTCTTACTTCTAACCAACTCCTAATAGGACTCCTACTCAAAACTCTTACTTTTAACCAACTCCTAATAGGACTCCTACTCAAGACTCTTACTTTTAACCAACTCCTATTCTTTTACAACTCCTATTTCTTCTCTAAGAAACATTCTCCTAACCCTAGCCGGCCTCTTCACCTCTTTAATAAGAGTCGGCTTAGGTAGATTTTACATGAATGTCCTTCTCAATTAGGACTCTCCTAACTA
>LVTN01002098.1:0-23651 GCA_001649415.1 Musa itinerans | reverse complement strand
TAGAACCCTTGCAGGTTCTAAACTTGGGGTTGATCTTTTTAGGGGATCGGCCTCCTTGGAACTCTATAGGGGTTCCTCCCTCCAAGTTGCTGCTCAAAGGCTGCAGAAAAGATTCATCTATTGCTTATCAAAAGAGGAGGAATACATGGCTATTTATAGGGCTTCTAAACCCTAACTCCTAATAGGACTCCTACTCAAGACTCTTACTTCTAACCAACTCCTAATAGGACTCCTACTCAAGACTCTTACTTTTAACCAACTCCTAATAGGACTCCTACTTAAGACTCATATTCCTTTACAACTCCTATTTCTTCTCTAAGAAACATCCTCCTAACCCTAGCCGACCTCTTCACCTCTTTAATAAGGGTCGGCTTAGGTAGGTTTTACATGAATGTCCTTCTCAATTAGGACTCTCCTAGCTAGAGTCCTAACAACCTATGCCACTATAAATTTGCATGAAAATCATTAGAGTCAAAAGAAAATGGCTCTCCTGTTCACCACAACCTATTCATGATCAATAAACCAAAAGAATAGTTGAAGAGATTCTTTCTCCCCATTAGATCAGCATTTTCTGACATTTCAATAGACAAAACAGCCTCCACATTTTCATCTATAATTGGTTATGTTACACTTTGCACTTGTTTCCCTGCCATTCTTCAACTTCATCAATTTGGCTCCTTCTTCATATTTTTCACATTCATTGACACAGGAAGAACAAACTGCCATCTTTTTCTTGGCAGTGAGAGATCTGATAGCCCCGGTAGTGGCAGTGGAGAGAGAGTGAGGACATAAGATTTGAAGAGTGACAGCAGAGGATGACTGATGTGTGAACATAAGACGTTTAGTTAAAGAAGAGGGGTAGTCTGGCAGAAGGTTTGTCAAATCAAGCAAACGAAGGGGAACTATCTGATCATGTGAAACTGATTTCTTCTCTTTTCAATCACAGAGAGAGAGAACTTTTACTTAATACTTGTTCCCTCTATCTTGCAAAGGATGGAGTATCCACACCATTTTACTAACGGATTCAATTTTAAGCAGTTATATTAAAATGACTAATATGAATATTAGATTTAATAAATATACTTCACATATTCAGCGGTGTGCCTGTTATGTACATGGTTCTTTTTATAGGGTTCATGTAGAACAATGTCTGTGGCACAAATTTGTGAAATATGTAGGCCTTAATTAAGGTGAGGTTTTTTATGGTATAGAATTTTAATTTGTCTACCATAGTTTTTCTGATGCATTTAATATAATTGAACAATAAAGCTAGTGCATTTTGTTTTCCTCTTGCAGCAACGGCCTCATTATCCAGTTCGCCCAATTCCTTCACAACTTTGGTGCAAGAACTTTGGCAAGAAAGAATACTAGTTCCATGTATTAAGAATACTAATATTTGGACTGGTTTTTCGTGTGGTTCTCGAACAGGAGTCAACTTCTTTTCCTTCTCAAATGTCTTTTCGGCGACATGCTCTGCTGTTGTGATTAAGTACTTATTTCATAATATGGCTGAACAAGTGTTTAATCCAGAAGGATTATTTCTTGTGGTCGCTACGGAATAAAGACATATTCTGTTAACCTCATGTACTCCAGGATTGTGTGAGAACACTTTTTAATGGGAATATGTTCTATTTCTTGATGTACAAGTATGAAGGTTTCATAATTGTCATTTTCTGAGTTTTCTTGCAAGGCATTGCAAATCACATCTGTCTACCCAAATTGATTGTTGATAATTGAATCTTCATGATGTATTCTTTTGACTATTGGATCTCTTTCATCAACCCCTAATGGAAGACCTCAGTTGCAGCCATATCATCAACTACATTTCACAGATAACTGTTTCTTGGAAAAGTCAATATATTTTGCTATGTGCATTAAGAGAGGCTGCCTCCACAATATTCAATGATTGTCCAGAAAAATTCTTAAACTTGCAAAGCTGTTGACAACAAGTAATGTAGCAAATATGTCAAAAATTATACAAGATCTAGGATCCTCTAGTCTTACACATGGGAGAATGGTTCTAGTTCTTGCAAGATATAAACATACACATGGTAATATACATCAAAATAAGCTTACTCTAATTCGGTTTCAACCATTTCATATACTCTTAGCTTGTAAAGCAACAAATCAATTTACCTTACAATGATTATTTAACTTCGATGACTAAATGATCACTAAATGTTTTTTATCCTGTTAAGTCATTGCTTAGAGCCCTTAGTTGATATTGTAAGAATTCCAACCTCCACACTTGTGACATTTTATCAATAATATCCACTATAACCAGGGAGTTGGGATTCTGCATTTACATAGTAGCGGTTAAATTCTAGAAATATAAATTGTTCTAAAGAGCTATAGACTTAATGTCGATAATATAATATTCTACCAAATAGTTAAATATACATTGAAGTGTTGTGTACTGCTCCTATGATTTTGTAATTCAAATCCAAAGCACTGACTTCTGTCCTATAAAAGGATTTATCTTGAGGGATTTGAATCTGTCTCAGCCCAAAACAGTAAAGCACTTTCTCTTTAGCTTTGTGTAAATCTAATAGGAATAAGAAAAGCAGGAATCTTAGACCTCGGTTTAGATGTCAATAATTACATGATATTTTGGTGAACAGTACATGACTTATATAAGTTTCTATCGCTAGCCAAAATTAGTATGAGATATTCACAGGATAATTCTTATATAATAGTTAAATATGTCACATCTTAGATTTTTTTTTTAACAGAATTATTACAACTTTCCGAACATCTGAAATCAAATAAATAAATCATTCAAAAATAAAATAAAATAATTTTTTTTAAACAATAGTGAATAGGAATCTCTATAGATCAACTGTAAAATAATATATATCCAAAAATCAATCATTCTACTAGCGTATATCAAAAACACGAAAGAGTAGGATAGAAAGGCTTTGTCCTATAGGATAAGTTTATATTCTCCCAATAGTAGAAGGAGATAAACACATATCATATTCCCAATAACAAATTAAATGATATCTCTCACCCACAAAAGTTGGGATATATTTCTCTCAATAATTAATTGAATAATTATCCCATCGTTATCCCTAATGACCCACTAATCTCTAAAAGGAATCATCCTACTTAGTAAGAAAATAAAAATTGGTTCAAATAAACTCAATTTAACTAGAATCTAACTAAACTAATATGTAATTCTCATTTAATCGATTTGGAATCATCTTATGTTGAAGCATCATTTAATGTAGGTCAAGTCGATTTGAAATCACCCTTCAATCTAACTAATCAAATCTAATTTGATTTAATTAATATTTTAATCTAAATCAAACAAAGTAAAAGTAATGAGATAGATTCTATAGTACTAGATTAGATTGGGTCAGCTCATATACCAATTATATGCACTACATATGACTATACATCCATCGTATCAGGTTAGACTAGCTCATAGCTTATGAATCGATCATATACACTATATATGATTACTCATATTGGTCTGAGCCTAGCCAATGGGCTAAGACCTGACCTATTGGAGGATAATTCTTATATAATAGTTAAATATGTCACATCTTAGATTTTTTTTTTAACAGAATTATTACAACTTTCCGAACATCTGAAATCAAATAAATAAATCAATCAAAAATAAAATAATTTTTTTTAAACAATAGTGAATAGGAATCTCTATAGGTCAACTGTAAAATAAATATATATCTAAAAATCAATCATTCTACTAGCGTATATAAAAAATACGAAAGTGTAAGATAGAGAGGCTTTGCCCTATACGATAAGTTTATATTATTCCAAAGGAGATAAACTCTTATCATAATTTCAATGACAGATTAAATGATGTCTCTCACCAACAAAAGTTAGAGGTATATTTCTCTCAATAACTAATGGAATAATTATCCAATCGTCATGGCTAATGACCCACTAATCTCTAAAAAAAATTATCCTACTTAGCAAGAAAATAAAATTTATCTCATATTAGTCATATCCAAATCGATATGAAATAATATATTTGAAGCATCTCAATTTATCTTTTAAATATCATTAATTTAAATAATATTAATTAGCCAACTTAAACCCTAGCTCAATTGGTTCAAATAAACTCAATTTAATTAGAATCTAACTAAACTAATCTCTAACCGATTTGGAACCAAATTGAAGCATCATTTAATGAAGGTCAAGTCGATTTGAAATCACCCTTCAATCTAACTAATCAAATCTAATTTGAATTAATTAATATTTTAATCTAAATCAAACAAAGTAAGAGTAATGAGATAGACTGTATGGTACTAGATTAAATTGGGTCAGCTCATATACCAATCATATGCACTACATATTACTATATATCCATCGTACTAGGTTAGACTAGCTCATAGCTCATGAACCGATCATATACACTATACATGATTACTCCTAGCCAATGGGCTAAGACCTGACCTATTGGTTGGATTTAACTTGTTGGTTGGGCCTAATTTATGAATGACCTAGCCTATGGGCTAGGCTTGGCCTATTATCCTACTTAGTAAGAAAATAAAATTTATCTCATATTAGTCATATCCAAATCGATATGAAATAATATATTTGAAGCATCTCAATTTATCTTTTAAATATCATTAATTTAAATAATATTAATTAGCCAACTTAAACCCTAGCTCAATTGGTTCAAATAAACTCAATTTAATTAGAATCTAACTAAACTAATCTCTAACCGATTTGGAACCAAATTGAAGCATCATTTAATGAAGGTCAAGTCGATTTGAAATCACCCTTCAATCTAACTAATCAAATCTAATTTGAATTAATTAATATTTTAATCTAAATCAAACAAAGTAAGAGTAATGAGATAGACTGTATGGTACTAGATTAAATTGGGTCAGCTCATATACCAATCATATGCACTACATATTACTATATATCCATCGTACTAGGTTAGACTAGCTCATAGCTCATGAACCGATCATATACACTATACATGATTACTCCTAGCCAATGGGCTAAGACCTGACCTATTGGTTGGATCTAACTTGTTGGTTAGGCCTAATTTATGGATGGCTTAACCTATTGGCTAATTTCAACTCAAATCCTAACTAATTTTATTAATTTCGAATTATAGTATCGTATAATTATAATGAAGACATCTAATCATTAACATTAAATCATTAAAATATAATAAATAACAATAGATTAAATAAATAAAAGAATAATGTTTTTAATCAACTATTGTATAAGTCTAATAGAAATTAAATATTATAACTAGCATTATGTAAGATCAAAATTTTAGAAATTACATATAGTATGAATAATTACGATATGTCTTAATATAAATATAAAATTTTAAATATGTGAAGTAATAAAAGAAAATCTGAAAAGCTGTATATGACATAAATAATTATGTTTCCATCCAAAAATAAAATTTTAAACACTTGAAAGAATAGAATAATTTTTTTTTTTCAAAGAAAGGCAAGATAATCTACCTCTCCTCAATACTATATAACTCATTGTTACTCCAACTATTAGGTTAGCTTGGTAAGGAACAAAAGGGAAGAATCTTGGTAATAATTTTTAAATTTTTTATATTTATTTAATCTTTATTTTTATTTAATTTATTAACAAAAATAACATCATTCAATATGGAATGTTGAATATTTATTTGTTAAATTTTATTTTATTTAAAAAAATAATAATTATGTTTAAATTAAGGTAATAAATGCACAGTTAAATTTATGGAAGGTTAAGAGTTTGAAATCTCATCTAGCATATTTTAAATTTTGACAGCATGTTGCAAAGTAATCTAGTTTTTATTACTTACCCTTTATAAAAAAAAAATTATTATTTTATTAAACATAATAAATGCATGTAATTTGACATAACTCGAAACTAATATCAACCTTACGATCTCGTTCTCTTGCGTGCCTGCATGACTTGTCCAGCAATGTGTTTTATAACTTGTAGCTTTGTGGCTTTGTTCCTCTGCTTTCTTTGACGTCTTGTTCATCGTTCTTCCTTGTTCTTCTTTTTCAGTGTTAATATCTCAAATCCACTGCCAGCAGATCTTCGTCAGGTATTGGCCCTTTTAAAGAAGGCTTTACGTAAAATTTTCATTTTATCTGACAAGATAAAGATGATTTCCATCCGAAGCAATGCGTGTGAAAAGCGTGCAGTATAGTTGAAGATCTTTGGAGTTATATGCATGCAAATACACTTGGCCAATCCGAAACAGAACCAAAAGCAAAGATGGACGGTGGTAAACATGAGAGCAATGTGAATTGATATTGATCTGATCCATAAAAGAAGTAATGTTAAGGAAGTCTCAGATAACCTCAGAAAAGTTTCACCTTCTGAGATCATCTTTCAGAACAGCTTAGAAGATTTTAAGCTGAAAGGAGAAGAAGTAAAGATGCAAAATGAAGGAATCAACCCTAACAATCCCATTGCAGCTGCTCCATTGAGCTTCCATTGCGAAATTCTCCACAAGGGAACAATGTGTTGTCCATCATCTCAAGTTCGAAGGTGGATGCCTCCATGATCACTGGTCCCTTCTCATTGGCATCACTGAAGTCCATCTCGCGCATGGTGGGTTGCACTTGCATCTGATCTTTCCCTACTGCATGTCCTACCTCACTTTGCTTTAGGGCTTCCAAGGCCTCCATGGTTCTGTCCCACATGCAATCATCCATAAAGCTAGGTTGATTGAATGAAGTGGAGGATATGTTTGTTTGGTCTAAAGAAGCAAAACCATCAGTAAAATTCTGATCCTTGAAGCTGATTAATTCATGGCTGTCTTTGAACTGGAAGTTGGACACAGGTAGTCGTATCTCAGGAAAGGGAAAAGTAGAAGCATGCGGCAGTGACAGCAAATGTGGATTCAAGTCGATGGACTTCTTCATTTTATCAAAGCTTTTAATGGGGGAGGTAATAGTGAAGGGCGTAGTAGAGGTGCAGTGGAGTTGAGAAAGCTCATCTGAATTGTTGCCGGTGGAGGAACGAGAAGCAGGGATTAGGTTATGGGTCATCGGATCCAAGCCTTGTGCTATCAGCTTCTTCTTTAAGCATGAGTTCCAGAAGTTCTTGACCTCATTGTCTGTCCTTCCAGGGAGATGCTTTGCTATCTGAGCCCACCTGAGAGGAGTAAGAGGTAAGATTGAGCTCCTAACATAACCACTGAAAGAGTCAGATTTCTGGCTTTCAAGAAGCATCTGCGACATAGGGTTCACTGTACCTGTTGCCTAAGATCCTGTGCACATCATAGATAATTCTTTCTTCTTCTTCTGAGAAGGAACCCTTTTTTAGGTCAGGCTTCAAGTAATTGATCCACCGTAGCCTGCAGCTCTTTCCACATCTCTGTAACCCTAAAATCCCACATGGAAATGTCACAGAGAGAGAGAGAGAGAGAGAGAGAGAGGGAGGGAGGGAGGACCTGCTTCTTTGGGGACAGTGCTCCAGCAACCATGGCCGTGGGCGGTGACATACTGGATCAGCTTCTCATCTTCTTCAGGAGACCATAGGCCCCTCTTGACCTTCTGCTTGCTGCAGCAGTGGTGACCCATCACCAGGACCGTACTATCCTCGTCCAAGCACTCCCCTGTCCAATTTAAACAGGTCCTTCACTGTGCTGGCAAACTCGGTCACAAGTTTATGTGAAGGTCCCTTGATGCTGCAAGGTGCATGGACCATTTCCTGGCTTGTCTTATACTCAATTCTACTACTGCTCCATGGTTGCCCTTGTTCTTGTCATCATCCAACACATGACACTAAACAATAGCAAGTCCAAAGACGAAAGAGGGAACATTCTTCAGGAAGCCAGAGAGTTTGATCAGGTATGCAGCAGGTAGGAATTCACAGTGATAAGCAACCAATCAAGAGGTGTCCCTGTGCTTCCTTGACACCTCAAAACGGCAGCAAATATGTTCGCTAGTCTTCTACGATTGATCGTATGTACACTGCAGCATTTACTTCACTGTTTTTGCCAATAATGAAGAACCATATACCCTGTCACTCATGCAAGCAGGCAAGCTTGCTTATGCTAGTATGACAGAAAGATATAAACCATCATTAAGAAAAGATTTGGTGCTTTCTTACGGGACAATACCAAGGATTAGATGGCCAAGTAAGAAGAAAGGATTTATCGCCAAACAATCCATTGGTTGTGCATCTGAGAGGCTTTTTCCAATTTAGCTGTTTCAGTAAAATAAAACGAAGAAGAAGGAAGAACAATTTGGTTATCTCATTTGAGCGCTTGCGTCTTTTCTTCACTCAAAGGTTGCTTGTTTCTTGGTGTCAACTCTGTCTCTGGTGGCTGATCGGGTGTTATCTTTTCTTTACTTCTCTTTCCATTCTCTTTCTTCTTCAGATTTCCTCTCTCTTCGTGATCTATGCTTCATGCTACTGCTTCCACCGTTCCACGAGGGGACAAGAAATCGATTCACGTGAAGGTTCCAACGTGTTGGGCTTTCAGCAATACAGAAGGAAGGTACAAGCAAACTTTGCTTTCTCTTGATAGAAATAGTATTTCTGCTCTTCTACAATGTCCATGCACGCTTGTCATCGGAATGGGCCGCAGTCCCATGGTCTCTCTTCTACTCCCTTCACGTCTGCTCTTCTAAACATGCAGCTTCCTTAAAAGATGGAGAATCCAGAGAACACACCTCTGTTGACTTGGTCTAGCTGCTGACGTTACTTTGGTTGCAGAAGTCATCGAAGCATCGTCGTTAAATAAATGGAGTTGTCACTGTTGCACGTCAAGTCGTTGTAGTATAGTGGTGAGTATTCCCGCCTGTCACGCGGGTGACCCGGGTTCGATCCCCGGCAACGGCGCTTCTTTTTGTAAGATAATGAATTGATATTTTTGCCAACTTAATAAGATAACGATGATGATAGAATGTTACGATTGGTATCACTACTATATCATCATTTAATCTTATAAGTGATGAGGGTAATAATGGTGATAGGATGCGCAATGACGTCAGCCACTCCTGGATGACATTCCGCTTGATGAGGGCAATACTGGTGACGGGATGTGCACTGACGTCACCCACTCTTAGACGACATCTCCCTCATCGTTTTGACCTGACACGCTTGGTCGAGGCTGACCAGAACGACGACCGAGGCACGCCAACGCCTAGCGGGAACTCGGTTCTTCACGCAACACCAACAACGGTGTCGGACGCTCTCAGAGGTACGACTCACCCCCCTGCAAAACAGGCACATTAGGAATAGTAAGCTACCCTATAAAAACTCCCACGCCAGAGGGGAAGAGAGGAGGGGAAAAACACTCGATCTCAGAAGAAAGACCACTTCACTCCACCCGATTGACTTGATCGTCGGAGGTGTCGAGCCGAGCTACCGACCCGACCTGTGTGCGGGTGAGAAGACGAAGCGACTTCCCCCGGGATGCCAAGGGGAGGAATCCTTTCTCGCAAAACGCCTCGACGAGCTCCGACGTGATCTGACCCGCGCGACCGGCCCCCTCAGCAACCCCCAAGGGACATCGAGCAAGATCCCCGCCCATTCGGACCTGAACCAAGCCGTGTCGACCCCGAGGCCACGGCGTAAAGTGTTGAATCTCGGATTTTAATGATGAAACTAATTGATTGTGTTTAGACGTTTAACTGCATTTTGAGTGATGCAGGTCTACTCTATCAGGATTAGACAGTTGACGTAGGAGGAATTGACGTTGTCGTCGGAGAAGATCACGTTAGGATATTGGACGGCAGAAGGCTTCGGTCGTCGGGCATCGGGCCAAGGAGAGCGGAATTGCACCAAGGATATCGGGGTTGCGGAGGACAACCACCGATTGGGCAACAAGCCGCAAGAGATGATGATGCGCTGAAGAATAGGACGAAGCGCCAACCAATGACGTGCCGGGCAACATAATGTTAATTCGCGTTGTAATAATTGTCTAGATCGGAGTAGAGTTTTGGCTTGTATGTGCAGGATTAACTACGATAACGATGAAGACATAAAGTGAAACAAAGTGCCGGAGTCAAGCGCGAAGGATTCGTTGGGAGTTCGAGAGTTCGACGGAAGTCCGAAGGTTCGTCGGAAATGCTGCCAAAACTAGCCGAGAACGAGTAGGGAGCTTGCCGAAGGGTTTTTCAGAAGCTCGCCAAAAGGTTCGTCGGAAGTTCACGGAGCTCACCGAGAAAGATCGGAGCTTGCCGAAGGGTTTTTCGGAAGCTCGCCAAAAGGTTCGTCGGAAGTTCACGGAGCTCACCGAGAAAGATCGGAGCTTGCCGAAGAAGCTCGTAGGAACTCGCCAAGATCAAATCGTGAAGTCTACGAGCTTGCCAGGAGTCCGCAGAATGGTTTCCGAGAATTTATCGGAAGACCGCCGGAAGTTCGCCGAAAGCTCGCCGGAAGAAGTATTGACTTATGGACTTTGTAATAGCTTAGAAAATGTCTTTAAAATTGTAGTTAGCACATTAATTAGGGCTAGGATTAGGTGTTAATCCTATGACCCAAGTAGGGGCCAATTCGGCCCAAGTTCGGCCAGATTAGGCGGTGGCACCGCCCAGCACCCGAGAAGTCGGGCGGTGGCACCGCTAGTGCAACGGTCAATAGGCGGTGGCACCGCCAGCCTCGGGAACTCAAGAGAATTGAAATTTTGGAGCCCAAATTTGAATCCTCTTGGGGCCTATAAATACCCCTCTCATTCATGGTTGAAAGACACACAAAAACTGAGAAAGAAAAGGGGAAAACTCTGCTCTAATAGTGTTAAAACCTTCCCTCTTATTCTAAAGTGTGATCTAGCCTTAGAGAGGGTTGAGAGGCCTTGTAAGGGTTACCTCCTAAACCCATCAAAAGGAGAGGTGTTGTAAGGGAGTTGATCCTCGCCCGTTGGAAGGAGGATAGCTAGTGGAAAAGCCGGTGGCCTCAAGTGAAGAGGAATTGGGAGTGGATGTAGGTCGCATGACCGAACCACTGTAAATCGGTTTGCGTTTATCTTATTGTCATTTACATTACTGCAAACCATCTTCACTTTGATGCTCTACTTCTTTGTCTCCTTCTTACGTATGCCTTTAAGTTAAAGCGCAATCGAAACGGTTTCAAGCGAAACGTTGCTTTTATCGTACGAAGTTTCCGAAAGTGTTTAAATCGTCGAAAGTTTATTGTTCTTTACCGCTGCACTAATTCACCCCCCCTCTTAGTGCCGCTCCGGTCCTAACATAAAGTTGTTTACACTAACATTTTTGGCGCTAGGAGGGCCCGAATGTCGAGGGATCGGCAGATCAACTCAGATGAACCCACAGTCGAGGGGTCGCACCTGATCGGCACCCCGGGGGAACATCCTCCGCATGGTGAGCCCCGGGGTGAACACCCCACCACAACATCAAACCGCTATTGGCGGTTATTCAACGACTCGGGTCTGTCGCCGCTTGAAGGTGCCCCTGCCGACCCGTCGCCTGTGTCGTCCGAGGCCTTTTAGGACCTCGCTCATCAAGTCCGAGCTCTAACGGGTATGGTACAAACCATTATCCCACTCGTTTCTCATCCGGCGCACCCGCCTACGACCCAACCACTGTGGCAACAGGAGCCGCCCACTCGGGCTCACACACCACCTCCCGAGCTCCCCACTTCGCCTCGGGACCGTTCGGCCCCACTCGGGACCCGAGTAGCGGCAAACCCGAGGGACCACCCGGAGCCCAAGGCGCTATCTTCGGATTCGACGGACTCCTTGCGAGCCCAACTATGCTTTGTTAGTTAGCGACTTGACGAAGTGCAGGAGGAGGTTCGCAGGTCGAAGGGAGAGCTCGGGGCGGACATACACCAGGGATCCCCGTTCGTGCCCGAAATACAAGATCAGATAATCCCCCCGAACTTCCGGCTCCCCTCTCTGGACGCATATGATGGCGCCACCGACCTAGCGGACCACGTGGCCGCTTTCTGTGCCCAAATGGCACTATATGGAACCTCTGATGCTTTGATGTGCAGGGCGTTTCCTATGACTCTGAAGGGACTAGCCCGTACATGGTATAGTAGCCTGAAGACCGGGACGATCACCTCCTTTGATCAGCTCGTCAAAGACTTCGAGCTTAACTTCCTGGCCTATGCTCGGCCAAAGCCGTCCATCACATTACTCCTCGGACTCAACCAAAGGGAGGATGAGCCCCTCTCCCATTTTGTGAATCGCTTTACAACGTAAATTCGGGGGCTATCGGATGCTCATCCCTCTCTGTTAATGCAGGCATTTATGATAGGCCTGCGACCTTCTAGATTCTTCTAGTCCCTCGTGGAGCGACCCCCTACCACAGTACCCGAGATGCTTCAACGGGTTAACCAGTTCATTGCAGCCGAGGCCTGGATGGTCGAGAAGTGGGAGGAGCATAAACGGAGCAGGCCGGAGCCGACCCGGGGACAATCATCTACCACGCTGAGGCGCTAGTTGGACCGCCCTGACCCGCCGGCGTCAAGATCCCCGCTGCCCTCTCTGGGCGCATCCCGAACGAAGATATTTCTCCAAATAAGGGAAAAGGGGTTGCTCAGGCCCCCCAACCCAATGAAGAGCCCGCGGGAACTCGCGGACCAGTCAAAATATTATCGTTTCCATCGGAAAAACGGGCACGACACCGAGGAGTGTCGCGAGCTGAAGCGGCAAATCGAGGAGCTCATCCGCAGAGGTTACCTTGGTCGGTGCATCCGACAAGGCAACGAGCTCTCGCCACGCCCGGAGGGCCCCGTTGAGCGCCAGATTGACATTATCACAGGCGGCTTGGCCTCCGGAGGAAACAGCATGACCGGAAGGAAGGCGTATGCCCGCTCCATCGAGGCCGATGCCCCCAGATGTGGCCCCGAGCCCGAAGTCACGTTCCCTCATGAGGGTGCTGAGCGATCTGAGCATGATGATGCACTTGTAATAACGGCAAGGATCGCTAACGCCCAAGTGAGAAGGATCATGATCGACACAGGGAGCTCAGCCGACGTGCTCTACTTTGATGCTTTTCAAAAGCTGGGGTTAGCTAAAGAAGCCCTGGAGCCGATGTGCTCGTCGCTCACCGGATTCACCGACGATTCGATTTCACCGTTGGGAGCGGTCACTTTGCCCTTGACCTTGGGAGCGCCGCCGAGGTCGAAGACGGTGATGTCCACCTTTTTAGTAGTGGACCTCCCCACTGCGTACAACGCCATCCTCGGTCGTCCCACCCTCAACAAAATCAGAGCCATTGTCTCCACCTACCACCAAACAGTAAAGTTCCCGACCCACGCTGGGGTCGAGGAAGTCTGGGGAAGCCCCCGAGAATCCAAGCGCTGCTACCTGACAGTGGTCTCGTTACACAAAAGGGCGAGGGTCGAACAACCACTGGGAGATCCTCGGGAAACAAAGAAACCGACCCCACATCCCAAGCCGAAGGAGTCCACCATCGACTTACCACTAATAGAGGGTCGGCCAGACCAGATGGTCAAAATCAGGTCGAAACTACCTGAGCAAGAGCGGGAGCAGCTCATCGGATTCCTGCAGGAGAACGTCGACGTCTTCGCCTGGTCGCCATCCGACATGACGGGCGTCGACTCGAAGGTTGCCCAACACTACCTTAACATTTCACCCGATGCTCGCCCGGTGAAGCAGAAATCGCCTGGTCGCCAACTGACATGACGGGCATTGACCAAAATGTTGCCCAACATCATCTAAACATTTCGCCCAATGCTCGCCCAGTGAAGCAGAAGCCCCGACGACAAGCCCCTGACCGACAGCTGGTCGTCCGCGAGGAGGTGGAGCGACTTTTGGCAATGGGCTTCATTGAAGAGGTCAAGTACCCACGGTGGCTGTCCAATATAGTCCTCGTAAAAAAAATCTAACGGGAGCTGGAGAATGTGCGTTGACTACACCAATCGCAATCGTGCGTGCCCGAAAGATTACTACCCCCTCCCGAGGATCGACCAGTTGGTCGATGCGACCGCCGGGCATGCTCGCCTCTCGTTTATGGACGCCTTCTCTGGCTACAACCAGATCAGCATGGCGCCCGAGGACCAGGAGCACACGACCTTCCTCACCGACCAGGGTGTATACTTTTATAGGGTTATGCCGTTCGGGCTGAAGAACGCTGCGGCCACATATCAGAGAACCGTAAACAAGATGTTCGCCCGGCAGATCGGGCGGAATATAGAGGTCTACGTCGATGACATGATCGTAAAAAGCCGAACAGCAACGACCCACCTGACCGACTTGGCCGAGACGTTCGGCACGTTACGTAGATATAGCATGCGACTCAACCCCACAAAGTGTGCTTTTGGCGTCAGCTCAGGAAGATTTCTCGGATTTATCATACACGAAAGGGGAATTGACTCCAATCCAGAGAAGGTCCATGCAATCATCAGTATGCAGTCCCCTCGGACAATCAAAGACTTGCAGCGGCTTAACGAGAGGCTCGCCGCTCTATCTCGGTTTCTTTCCCGATCGAGTGACCGCTGCCTCCCCTTCTTCCAAGCTCTAAAAAACCCAAAGAACTTCTAATGGACCGCAGAGTGCGAGGAAGCCTTTGAACAAGTAAAGCAACACCTGGCCAACCTCCCCCGCCTTGCCTCAGTCTCTTTTGGGGAGAAACTCAGTATCTACCTGGTCGCCTCCCCACATGCAGTTAGCTCCATTCTGACCAAAGAAGCCTTCGGTGAACAGCTACCGGTCTATTACATCAGCCACATCCTGAACGGGCGCGAGGAGCGGTACCCACCAATCGAGAAACTGGCTTTGGCGCTTGTGTTAATAGCCCGAAAGCTATGCCCCTACTTCCAGGCTCACCCGGTTGAGGTAATCACCGACCAACCGCTCCGGCAGGTTTTATCTAAATTCAATGTTGCAGGTCGCCTCCTCAAATGGTCGGTGGAGCTTGGCGAGTTTGACATATGATACGTGCCGAGAACCGCTATCAAAGCTCAGTCCGTAGCCGACTTCATCTCGGAACTAACTCGGATCGAGGACGAGGATCCCGAGCAACCTTCCGAAGAGTGGGTCCTGCACGTGGACGGATCGGCCAACTCGAAGGGTGCTGGCACGGGGCTAGTGTTATTGGCCCCCGATGGACGGTCGTTCGAGCGCTCCCTCCGCTTCGGGTTTCAAGCCACCAACAACGAGGCAAAGTATGAGGCGCTCCTAGCAGGGCTCAGATTGGCCCTCGAGATGCAGGTGGACGCCATACGCGTCCTCACCGACTCACAACTGATATCCGAGCACCTCAACGACGGGTACGAGGCTCGGGACCCAATTATGGCAAAGTACTTAGCAAAGGTAAAGAACTTAACCACCAAATTCTCTCGCTTTACATTATCTAATGTCCCTAGGAGCGAGAACGAGCGAGCCGACGCACTGGCTAAGTTGGTGTCGAAGTCAGCTCCCGAAGCCCAGCCCGAGGTCGAGGAACTCCCTTTCCATGCAATCACGATCGCTGCTGTGACCTCGGGCGACGTGCAGACCACATGGGTGCAAGAGATACTATGCTTCAAGTGGGACGGGACCCTTCCTCCCGACGAGGCCGCAGCTCGGTGCCTACGCCGTACGCAGGCATGGTACTCCGAGATGGGTGGACGACTCTATAAGAGGTCTTTCTCACACCCTCTCTTACGGTGCTTGGAATCCAAAGAAGCTCGGTCGGTTCTGACCGAGGTCCACGAAGGGATTTGTGGAGAACACATCGGTGGGTGAACCCTGGCGCACAAGATCCTTCGCCAAGGGTACTATTGACCAACCATGTGCCGAGACGCAAAGGCTTACGTGCGAGTCATGCCAGAAGCACGCCTGCACGCCCCGGTAGCCCGCGGTTCCGCTCGCCCCTATTGACTGTGCATGGCCGTTCGCACAATGGGGGTTGGACCTCCTCGGACCCTTCCTGCCAGCTTTGGGACAACGAAAGTACATCGTTGTGGGAGTGGATTACTTCAGCAAGTGGGTTGAAGCTGAACCACTAGCAACGATCACAGAGCGGCAAGTGGAAAAGTTCATGTGGAAAAACATAGTGACTCGGTTTGGTTTGCCCAGGACCATCATCACGAATAACGGACCTCAGTTCGCCAGCGCGCACTTCTACGAGTTTTGTGCGAGTTACGGGATCCAGCTGAGGTTCAGCTCGGTGGCCCACCCCCAGACGAACAGACTAGCGGAGGTAACCAATCGATCCATTCTGGACGGGCTCAAAAGAAGAGTGTCCGCAGTCCGATCGGCTTGGGCGGACGAGCTCCCAAGCGTCTTATGGTCCTTACGTACCACCCCCAAAACCGCGACCGGAGAGTCCCCCTACAGCCTCGCATTTGGGACCGAGGATGTCCTACTGCCCGAAGTAGTCTTTCCCACCCTCCGGACGAAAAACTACGGGGAAGGGACAACGATCAAGGGACTTCGAGCCGGCCTTGACATGCTCGAGGAGCGACGTGATGACACGCACTTGAAAGCCCTCTCCTACAAGAGAGCTGTCGCAAGAATCTACAACCAGAAGGTCCGGCCCCGACCAATTAAATTAGGCGACTTGGTCCTACGCAAGGCTGAAGTCAGCAACCCGACTCGAGCGCGCGGTAAGCTAGCCCCCAATTGGGAAGGACCTTATCGGGTGATTGACGTTGTTAGGTTCGGCACATACCAACTCGCGATAATGCAAGGCCACACCTTGCCAAGAACTTGGAACGTGCAAAATCTTGAAAGATTTTTCACGTAGTAAAATGAAAATAGGTTGGACAAAAGTTTAAACAAAAACTCTTTTCATTCAGATAAAGATTGGGTTATAGGACCAGGCGACACATTACATCATTGACTGACACCCGACCAACAAGTTAGAAAAACTACAAAAACGGCAACGTTATTTCTCGGGAGCTTCGACACTATCGTCGAAAGGAACCTCTTCGGGCATATCGACATCCAGGTCCTCGGGGAAGGAGTCAAAAGGGTCTTCCGCGACCTCAAGGTTGGGGTGGCGCACCTTGAAGCGGGCCAGAGACCGAACTCATACGAGACCTGCCCTGACCGGATCAGGCCAAGCTGAAAGCCCGATGACTCCTTGTAGCTCTCGATCAGTCTCTTGTCCTTCTCTGGCCTCTAGCGGATCTCGTCAGCAAGGGCCTCGGAAGCTCCCCGTGCTTCGGCGTGCGCCTCCTCTAGTCCCTTGGTCAGCGTGACCACCTCTCCCTTCGCCTGTCGGACCTCGGCTCAAGCTCCCTTCAGATGCGTTTGAAGTTCTTTATTTTGTTCCTCGACCGTCTTAAGCTCGGATCTGAGGCACGTCGCCTCCGCCTCCAGATCCGAGGCGCATTGCTCAGCCACTACGATCGCCTTGGGAGCCGCTCTAGTGCGGACCTCCTCGATCTGCTTCCGGAGCTCGGCGTTGCGGTCGCTCAAGAAGTCGATCACCCGGCCCGCATCGTGAACGCAGTCCATCAACGCTGCGGCATAATGATGGCCCTGCAGAGAAAGGAATTAAAATGATATCCTTCACGTACTGACAAATGAGACGGTGGTAAAGTGCTTACCCACAGCAGCGACTTGGCCGATTTCTCGAGAAGAACCTCGGAGGGCAAAGTGTACAGATCCCGAGCTATGTCGGGATAAAGCCCCCCACGGACAAACGAGGCCGCGGAGTCCCCGTCAGCCCATAGCCGGTTCCCTAGGGTGAGGCCTCCCTAGCGGGCCACCAGCGGGTCCGAGGATTGGCCTTGTGGGAGGTCGCCCATCACCCGCGTTTGGTAGGACTCGTCCTGCGCTCCCGCCGGGAGGTGGCAGAGTTCGCGGATGGAAGGCTCCCGAGGCGCCTTCCCTGCCGCCTCCTTACTGGGGCCGGCCTCGCCCCACCCGAGGCTCCTCCTCGCACGTCTGCCCGGTGCGGTGACGGCTCCTGCCGGTTGAACCGCTATCGCATCAAGCGCCTTCCGTGTTGAAGTCTTCGCCTTCTTTCGAGGTCGATCGGCCTCGACATCCACCGGTGCCTCCTTCGAGCCAACCCTCAGCTCGGTCGGGGGGCGTGTGGACGGAGCCGATAGAGCTCGCCCCCCGCGCACGGCTCAGAGATTCACCATCTCTGCACAAGAATAGCGATATCGGTTAATACGCCGGATGACCCCCAGAGAAAAACCCTAACACTACCCACTAGGGCATACCTCGAGGCGTCGGGCTAAGACCCGCCTCGACCAGCCACTGCTCGATCATGTTTCGGATGACTCTTGAGGCTGGAAGGATCTCTTTGAGCCTCCGGAGCCCCTGGTACTCCTCGTCACTCAGAGCCGGGGCGGTGTTGTCGATCACACACGCTGCCCATTAGAGCCCGAAGCTCCAGCCCTCCGCACGGCAGACATAAAAGAAGCGCCCCTTCCATCCCTTATTGCTGGAAGGAACCCCGCTAACCCGGAAGCTCGACCGGGCAGACAGATAGTAACCCCCCGACCCCTTAGAAATGCAAAAACATGAGAGAAAAAGGGATCGGGTCGGGGTAATATTGGCGTAGTAGCACTCCCCGAGGAACGCCACCAGATAATGCCAGGAGTTCGACGCCATCTATGACAGAGAGATACGCCACCACGAGATACAGGAACTGATGACTGGATGCAGAGGGAGGCATAACCCGGCCTCAAAGGCATCTAGGGTTAAGGCAAAACCCTTCGGGATTGGGTCATACGCCCGTTGCCTGGGCTTGGGAGCTAGGAGGACGAATTCCTTCGGGATGCCGTAGCGCACCCGGAGGTTACCGAGTAACGACTTGCTCACGGTGGAGTCGAGGTCGTGCGGCCACATTAGGGTTTCAAGGGCCCGGATCGCCTTCTCGTCGGATGACGAGTTTGGGCTCGGTGGCATCATTTTTTTCCCGACATTACCCGAAGTGGAAGGTGAAGAAGGCAGAGAAGAAGGGGAAGGGGACACCATCCTTACTGACCTTTGGTGGGAGAAGAAGAATGGTCGACACGAATGAGACAATGGGGTCCAGAGAGACAACTGAACAAATGTAAGGAGGCGTGCAGGGAACCTACTGCACGCTACTTATAGACGAAATCCCGCCAACAACGACCTTTCCTCTCCTAAAGCACGTCAGGAAGACCAAACGTCACTCCGCCATAAATACGGCCTGACGTGGCAGCCAATAGGCGCGCGGTGCGGAGGCCGAAGCGCTGGTCTTCTCAGTCTCAGGAACCGGTGACTCCCGAAAGTGACCGTCTCCTGGGCTCCCGCACAGACGGAGAATGACCTGGCCTCCTGCATCTGCACATCACCGCATAACGGGTCGCTGATCCAGGCCAAGTAGCTCGTCGGCCTCATGTCGCCCGAGACCACCTCTACGCGGCCTGCCCGCCTGAGCCATGCTCCTCGCTCTCATGTCACTCGAGACCACCTCTACGCGGCCGGCCTGCATGAGCCGTGATCCTCGGCCTCATGTCACCCGAGACCACCTCCGCGCACCCTCCGTGCTCCTCGGCCTCCAGCCCTCCGCGCGACAGACGTAAAAGAAGCGCCCCTTCCATCCCTTATTACTGGAAGGAGCCCCGCTAACCCGGAAGCTCGACCGGGCGGACAGATAGTAACCCCCCGACCCTTAGAAAGGCAAAAACAGGAGAGAAAAAGGGATCGGATCGGGATAATGTTGGCGTAGTAGCACTCCCCGAGGAATGCCACCAGATAACGCCAGGAGTTCGACGCCATCTGTGACGGAGAGATACGCCACCACGAGATACAGGAACTGATGACTGGATGCAGAGGGAGGCATAACCCGGCCTCAAAGGCATCTAGGGTTAAGGCGAAACCCTTCGGGATTGGATCATACGCCCGTTGCCCAGGCTCAGGGGCTGGGAGGCCGTAGCGCTCCCGAAGGTTCCCGAGTGACGACTTGCTCACGGTGGAGTCGAGGTCGTGCAGCTACATTAGGGTTTCAAGGGCCCGGGCCGCCTTCTCGTCGGATGACGAGTTTGGGCTCGACGGCATCATTTTTTTCCCGACATTACCCGAAGTGGAAGGTGAAGAAGGCAGAGAAGAAGGGGAAGGGGACACCATCCCTACTGACCTTTGGTGGGAGAAGAAGAACGGTCGAAGCGAACGAGACAACGGGGTCCAGAGAGACAACTGAACAAATGCAAGGAGCCGTGCAGGGAACCTACTGCACGCTACTTATAGATGAAATCCTACCAACAATGACCTTTCCTCTCCCAAAGCACGTCAGGAAGACCAAACGTCACTCCGCCATAAATACGGCCAGACGTGGCAGCCAATAGGCGCGCGGTGCGGAGGCCGAAGCGCTGGTCTTCTCAGTCTCAGGAACCGACGACTCCCGAAAGTGACCGTCTCCTGGGCTCCCGCACAGACGGAGAATGACCTGGCCTCCCACGTCTGCACATCACCGTATAACGGGTCGCTGATCCAGGCCAAGTAGCTCCTCGGCCTCATGTAGCCCGAGACCTCTGCGCGGCATGCCCGCCTGAGTTGTGCTCCTCGGCCTCATGTCGCCCGAGACCACCTTTGCGCGGCCTGCCCACCTGAGCCGTGCTCCTCGGCCTCATGTCGCCCGAGACCACCTCTGCGCGGCCTGCTCGCCTGAGCCGTGCTCCTCGCTCTCATGTCGCTCGAGACAACCTCTACACGGTCGGCCTGCATGAGCCATGCTCCTCGGCCTCATGTCGCCCGAGACCACCTCTGCGCGGCCTGCCCGCCTGAGCCGTGCTCCTCGGCCTCATGTCGCCCGAGATCACCTCAGCGCAGCCTGCCCGCCTGAGCCGTGCTCCTCGGCCTCATGTCTCCCGAGACCACCTTTGCGTGGCCTGCCCGCCTGAGCCGTGCTCCTCGGCCTCATGTCGCGGCCTGCTCGCCTGAGCCGTGCTCCTCGGCCTCATGTCGCTCGAGACCACCTCTGCGTGGCCTGCCCGCTTGAGCCGTACTCCTCAACCTCATATTGCCCGAGACTGCCACTGCACGGACAGTCCGCCTGAGCCGCGTTCTTCGATTTGAAACTCCACGACTTCCACAACGGATCGGCAACCAACCGGCAGGATTGACCACTCGAAGCATAAGCCACGCCTCGGACCCCCCTAGCAACAGCCGACACATGGCTTCCTTCGGGGGGGGGATATGATGAGGGTAATAATGGTGACAGGATGCGCAATGACGTCAGCCGCTCTTGGATGACATTTCGCTTGATGAGGGCAATAATGGTGATGGGATGTGCACTGACGTCACCCACTCTTAGACGACATCTCCCTCATCGCTTTGACCTGACACGCCTGGCCGAGGTTGACCAGAACGACAATCGAGGTACGCAAACGCCCTGCGGGAGCTCGGTTCTTCACACAACACCAACAATGGTGTCGAACGCTATCAGAGGTACGACCCACCCCCTGCAAAACAAGCACATCAGGAACAATAAGCTACCCTATAAAAACCCCTGTGCCAGGGGGGAGGAGAGGAGAGGAAAAACACTCAATCTCAGAAGAAAGACCACTTCACTCCACCGACTGACTTGATCGTCAAAGGGGTCGGGCCGAGCTACCGACCCGACCTGTGTGCAGGTGAGAAGACAAAGCGACTTCCCCCGGGATGCCGAGGGGAGGAATCCTTTCCCGCAGAACGCATCGACGAGCTCCGACGTGATCTGACCCGTGCGACCGGCCACCTTAGCAACCCCCAAGGGACGTCGAGCAAGATCCCCGCCCATTCGGACCTGAACCAAGCCATGTCGACCCCAAGGCCACGGCGTAAAGTTGTTTACACTAACAGTAAGAACCGATTAAGAGTCCATTGCAACATAAATCCTGATAACTTGGAATCAGGTAAACACCAACATTACAGTATTGCTTGCAGACGCTGCAATTCCCACTATTATCTTCATTATTACGACGCTCGACAAACTGCACTACCGAAACAGAGAAACTGCTCGATCCACATAGTCATGTAGAAATCACGGCCTCAGTGTTGGGCGACTTCAGCAAGTGAGACGAACTCGGTGACATGCTGGAGGAGCCCGTCGGTGCGGACTTCGCAGTAATCGAAGTTGTCGTTGCGAGAGACGACGCATGCAGAGACTGGCTCACATCACTCCACGGCGTGTAGTACATGGGCACCGGCATCCTGGGGGGAAGCTCCGGCAGTGGAGTCTCGAGATTGAGCGCGTTGATGGCCTGTCGGATCGATGGCCGCACGTTGTAATCCGGATGAGCACACCATAACCCTACCACCATCAAGCACTCCATCTGCGTCTCGTCGAAGTCGCCGTTGAGCCTCGCGTCTGCTGCTTCCAGGATCGTTCTTCGTCCGTAGAGCTCCCACACCCATTCCACCAGTATTTCCTTGCCCGGGTCCTTCTCCTTGAGTTCCACCGGCCTTCGACCGCATGCGATCTCCAACGCGACGATGCCGAAGCTGTAAACGTCCGACTCTTTGCTGGGTTTGCCGGTGTAGAAGCATTCGGGGGAGATGTAGACTCTCGTGCCGGCCAAGTCCGTCGTCTGCAAGTTGCGATCGTGGTCGACGAGCCGGGCGAGCCCGAAATCTCCCAGCTTGGCGTTGAACGCGGAGTCCAGCATGATGTTGCTGGGCTTGACGTCGCGGTGCACCACGCACTGCTCCCACTCCTCGTGCAGATAGAGCAGAGCAGAGGCGAGGCCCAGCGCTATCTTGTGCCGCGCCGGCCACCCCAGACCTGTTGCTGGGCTGTACAGATAGGAATCGAGGCTTCCGTTGGGCATGAACTCGTAGACGAGCAAGAATTCTCCGCGGTCGTGGCACCAGCCCACCAGCTGCACCAGGTTCCGGTGCCTCAGCCGGCTTATGATCTTGACCTCGGAGACGTACTCCTTCCTTCCCTGTCGCGACTTCGGAGAGACCCTCTTAATTGCCACATCAAGCTTCAGATCTTTCAAGTGACCTCTGTAGACCGACCCGAATCCTCCCTCCCCTAGCTTACCCTCGTCGGAGAAGTTCCTCGTTGCACGGGCCAGCTCTTTGTATGCGAACCTCTTTGGCCCTCTGTTTCCCATGAAATCATCATCCGTGGTTTGATCGAAATCCATGTCCTCGTCACCATCCGCTGCATTCCTGCGGCGGGACTTCCTCCTCCTCCTCTGAACGAACAACAGCAAGCCCGGCATGGTCATCAGAGCCCCTGCTCCGATCACCAAACCGACTATGAGCCCCGTCTTGCTCTTACTTTTCGCTGCATCCGATGCTGTCGGAACCGTCGGCGGCGGAATCCTTCTTGGTTGCAGACTCGAGCTGAAAGACCACGATAGAATAGCATGCGTCTCGGTCACCCGACCAGTGGCCGCCGAGAAGCCTACTGTAACGTTTGCCGGTAGGGGATCCCGCAGATCAATGATATAGTGGAGGACGGAATCACCAGAGATAACAGGGTTGTCGGCATAAGTGAGGAAGACGCTCAGATTATGAGTGATGGCGTCGTAGCTCACCCATGCATTCGCCAGCCTTCCAGTCTTGAGACTGCCGTTCCAGCTCGCAACCTTCTGGGAGAGGATCGACTTGACATCGATCCCAACGTGGTTGTCGTTCAAATCCCATTCGTTTTGGAAGGTGTCGAACTCGACCGCCACCGTCGGGACAAGATAATTCAAGGAGACTCTTGGGAAGATGCCGAGAAGGCCACCGGAGGAATCGGGGAGGAGGGGAGAAGGATACGGCGCCATGAAGAACGCGAGGCCATCGCCGGAAGTATTCGAAGAGTTACGGATGATGAAGGAAAAATGGGTGGTGAAATCGGACATCGCCT
>LVTN01002097.1:25049-41708 GCA_001649415.1 Musa itinerans | reverse complement strand
GAAGAAAAGAGTAGAGAAAAGTCAAAGAAGAAAAGAGTAGAGAAAAGTCAAAGAAGAAAAGAGTAGAGAAAAGTCAAAGAAGAAAAGAGTAGAGAAAAGTCAAAGAAGAAAAGCTGGCATGCTCTTATGTGTAGCCAGTACTTATAATTTGATGCCACTATCGGGATGAAATCCAACTAGAGCTACTCGAACGAAAGAAAAGATCCGCTCAAAGCGGGGGGGAGTTAAGTATATAATAAAGTCATCAAGTCCATGAAATTCTAATAAGGGCCATGCACATTATGACAACCCGAACACTGTTACCTGGAGATTCAGAGAGGTTCATCTTCACCTAGTTAATACAGGAGAAACTATGTAACCAGTAAATAAGCAAACATAAGATAGAGGCAATTCCCTTAGGGCTGATACAAAAAAGATCTTTGTGTAAGAAAGAAAGAATAGAATGAATGTAATAAAGAAAGAATAGAATGAATCCAATGCTGCTGAATGAATGTAATAAAGAAAGAATAGAATGAATGTAATAAAGAAAGAATAGAATGAATCCAATGCTGCTGGTGTAAGGTTCAAGCAAGATAGAAGGAACACTTTCCAATATATGGGAGCTCTGACTTTGACTCTTAATAGAATTAATCCAATGCTGGTGTAAGGTTCAAGATAGAAGGAACACTTTCTCAGGACATATGGGAGCTCTTACACTTTGACTCTTATAGGCTAGGCTTCAATTCATAGGTTTCAACCCCTTGTCAGTCAGTCGTATCACAATAGTAACATAGTTCTTGTCAGTCAGTCATATCACAATAGTAACATAGTTTCCAATATCTATAGAAATTGAGATCATCAAGGCTCTCGACTTCTTAGCTATTTCTTATTTTGGGGAAGAGCTGGTGCCTGGAATATGCCTGATGTTTGAAAGGAAGTGCCATACCTAGCCAACTATCTTTTTAGGGGTCTCTAGCTTTTCTAGTGGGGCCTTATTGACCTAAGAGTGCCCTTGGACGGATTTGCCATTAGTAAGGAAGGGAAGATCTTTACGTATCATATTCAGAGGATGCTATCATTATCATATTCAGAGGATGCTATCATCATGAATCGCAACAACATAATAGAAACAAAGGCATATAGAGAATCCAACTTGACTTCCCCACCGTCGACACCATAAGCTCTGCATCACTGTGCTACCGCGTATGAGATAGTTATACATCTCCTGGCAAAACCATCAACCAAAAGTCGAATTATCACCCGGTTAGGAGTATGGGAAAAATCACCCTAATAATGGTTAGGAGTATGGGAAAAAGTAGGGAGCCGACCTGGGGATGAGAAGGCGAGGAAGCTGGAAGTTTCGTTTAGTTCGGGTTACTTTCTTTTATGTAGTATGTAGGGTTAGTTGGTTATTAAAGCTGAGTTCGCTAGTCTTGTCAGGGAATCTCTACTGCGGATGTTTACTCGGATGCTCTACCTATTACAGCTGACTCTATTATCCCACGTAGCAGAGCAGTAAGCGTGGAAGAGAGTATTGGCTTTGAAGCGGTAAGTTTCGTTTAGTAATGATTGAACTTCGGATCAAAACTAAGTCAATAAATAAGTAGGTTATTATGTTGTTTGGTTCATAAATCTAAGTGTAGTTCGCCGTAGTAGCTCGTATATCGTTGAGTAGTAGTTAGGGAATCAAAGGCTAAAGTCAGTACAGCAACCGTTAAGTCGACAAGTTCAGAAGCTAGTGAAAGAGTCAGTTTCAATAAAATCAGCAGTTAGGTATCCAAGGTATCCAAAGTATCCAGTTTCAAGTCGAGTTCCTTTTCTTTCTCCTAGCAACGTTGAAACCTGTTCTTTACTGATCTGTAGGGCTACGTTAGTTAAGACAGTGGAGTTCTTAGTTAAGCTAGTTGAGTATATAAGGGGTAAACTGTCTTATTCAATCTCAAGAGAGAGGGTGCGGTTTTACAAGTTCCTATACCTTACAAGTTACTATACCTAGTGCTCAATAATAGAGTCAAGATTAACTGAAAGGTAGTGTTCGAGACCCTTGAAAGGTAGTGTTCGAGACCCTGCTTGCCGTGGAGAATATCCAGTTCGAGTGGCCCTTATATTAAGTTGACAGTCCTTGCATAAGCTTCTGCTACTACCACTACAAGGTTAATCCAAGCACTACTATACTAGGTAAAGTAAAGTCGGATGCAAAGATTGGTTCAGTTGGATTTATTTACAGATAATCTTTACAAAGGGAGTGGAGAGGACTAGTTTTAGGTTCAGGAGTTAAGTGTGAAGAAAGGAGATAAGATCTAATGCCGAAGCGCCCCAACAAGAGAGAATATTGCCCAGCAAGATATCGGTCTTGGTCTGAAGCTGCACCAGGTGATAGAGTTTCCGTTTGCATTTCATAATTTAGGTATGGAGTTTAGGTAGGAAAGTAAGAATGAAACTCTCCACCCAGAAAGCAAGAATTACCACTAACGGGCATAACCCTAATAAGAGCAGAGGGCCAAGCAACGACTAGTAGAATGAGTTGAATCCCAAGCCAATTCAGGTTTCCTATATAATAAGAGAGTTTGTGTCAGCAGGTATGAAGTGAGTTTTGGAAGTAGGAAGCAATTAGAGCAGAGAGAGTAAGCGCTGTGTGTCTTGTCCCTATCGCATATGTTACTTCAATTCAGTAAGGAGTTTCGGAGCCCTATTAACTAGATAGTCACAGTCATAATGTATTAGTTGGTTGCCATTACCGATCTAAAGCAAGTCCTGTTTAAAAGTACAAAAATAGGAGAAATCCGGATTTCATCGTTATGTAGTAGCTGCTTGGTTGTTCTTCACCAACCCTGTAGGGCTCTTTCTAGGTGGTATTGCTGCAGGGTGAAGGGAATGAATAAAGTACTGAGCGAGAGAATCCGAAGTGAAAGATCTTAATCCAAATATAAGTTATCTAGTAGGGGTCCGGGGAGTAGGAATATATATATACAGGTTAGGGGAATAAAGAAGGAATAAAGAAGAAATAGAGAATAGTAGAAGAAGAAATAGGGAATAGTAGAAACATAGTAGAAGAAGAAATAGGGAATAGTAGAAACCATGTGTGAAGCAATGAAATAGAGTTTAGTTACCGCTACAAAGGCATAGAAAGTCATAAATGAGTGAAAGTAAGAAATTCATTATAACCGACAAGCAAAGCAACTACTAGAGTATGTGTTGGTTAGTTCCCTAAAGCCAGTACTCTATTTATCTGATGCTGATGCTGATAAGTACTACCCGGAAGTCCTATACTATTTCTCTATTTGCTATTCGAGGTCTGTTATGAAAGTGTAGTTCTTGCCCCAACCAGTAGAAATGCCCCTGAAAGTTGTATTGGATAGAGGAAAGCACCCAAGCTAAAAGTAGTGCTCTTAATTGTGAAATGGAATTCTTAACTTCAATACCATTGCCAGTTCCAGTTCTAAAGTCCGTATTTGAAGATAAATTGACTGAGTAGCTAAGGTTTATAATAGTGATTTGCCTTACTGAGTTGCCTTAGATGCAGTTGGACTGCCGCATCACGCGAACAAAGTGTAAGCTCCTCCGCGCAGCATTAGTAGTTGCTTGGCGTTGACGTGACACATTAGTAGTGTATTGTCTAGTTGCTTGGCCCCTTTACTAAGACTTAACTTCAGTACACCGCGCTACCCTTCCACCTGAGTTAGGAGTGATATTCAATACAGGCATTCGTCGAGCGTTAGGAGCTAATCTCTAGAATCTTGTGCTAGCACTAGAATTGAGGCTCGTTGCTTATAGAAGAACGTCAACCAATATAGTCAAGTAAACAAATAGAGTACAAACCAAAGAAACAGGACTTGTTCTTGACCGAACGGAACTGGAATTGAAGGAAGAACCGACTACCACTTACTCGCCTTAGCACTAAGTCTTGACCGAACTATAAGAACCAACTTAACTAGCACCAAAAGATACGACAACACAAGCCTATGATTTACTTAGTTGACTTGGACCACAACTCGGTGTTAGCTGTAACTTATCTTTAATAATATAGAAGTATTTTATTAGTTGCTGGAGCAGGAAAGTCTACTCGATAAGATGTGGGAAGTCCAGGTTCGGAAAGGGGAAGTTATCGGGGCAGAAACGAGTCCCGTTGCCCTTTGCCCTTATCTTATATAATATCATATTAGTCTCTTTTAGGGCTTGTTTAGTCTAGTGAATTGGAATCTTTGTTATGAGTAAGGTCAGTCTTCTCCTATGATAAAGATAAGATAGAATTGGGTCGATAGAATTGGGTCGATAGAATTGAATTGGGTCGTTCCAAAACTCCTGACGCGCAACACGAGCTGACCGACAAAGAGCCTAAGCGGAACCCTAACTCACTGATAAAGCTATTTTACTTTTGGATCTTAGAGCTACCTATCTATCTTTGGTTACAAACTTATATAACTACTTTTGGATCTTAAAGCTACCTATCTATCTTTGGTTACAAACTTATATAACAGGTCAGTTGACTTATCTTCAGTTAGTGAGTGGTGCTACAGGGGCTTTTCGATTCGCTAAGAACTCTCATCTAGTTGGAATTCCATCATTTCTCTATTTTCACAAACTGTTAATTGAACTTACCCTTCCCTTTAGGGTAACGAATCATTCTGAAACGGCTATTTATCCTCAACTTCCCTGTCCCGCTTCTAAGCTTGCTGTTGACTTCCGAACTCAACTTTAAGAAGCACCTAGAGAATTGACTAACGCGCAACACGAACACGGCGTAGTAGTCACTTGTAACCCTCTGCTTGTCGATTCCCTTTCTTTAGAATCTGACTTAATTGCATCCCTTTCGCCAACTCCGGATTCTTTACCGTGTATCCTAGCTTAATCTTCTGATCTGACTGCAACTGCCAATCACCTCTATTGTATAATTGATTTAGTGCTGAAGCATTATGTGTTGGGGCCAGAGCCAGTACTATCTTTCACTATCTTCTTTCCCTTAACTATACTTGACTCGCACCCGATACTGAAGCTGAAGAAGTAATGGATTATGCCCCCCTGGTATAGAACAAATGAAATACACTCACTCTTTGACTTTATCTGGTGCACTCATATGTTTGTTACCCTATCAATCAATCTAATATCACTTTCCAGAAGCAGATAGTTTCTTCTTACCAATACAAATGATCATAGTGGTCAAACTATGGTTTACTTAAGGAAAAGCAAGCAAATAAGTTCTAAGTAAAGTCAATGTAAGGAATGAATGAACTTGGTTGAAATACAAAGGTAGGAGAAAATGCTTAAGAACAGATAGGGGTCGTGAATACACATCAATTGCATTTGAAAGTTCTTTGGCAAGAGAATCTAGAATCATACGTAAATGAACCATGACATACACACCCAAACCAAATGTAGTATAAGATAGAATGAAATAGGCCGGACGTACTGATTGACTCTCCTTTACATTGTTCGATGTATATATTAGTTTGGAAAGAATCCTTCCTCGTGAATTGTAGGGGTCGCTTGTGCAGTCTATTTGCTTAACAGGTTTCCGCGAATTAGCAATGTTACACCATAATCAGTATGGAGCACTTACGCCGAGTTTCTCATTTGATCATTTTAGGTGTGTTCCATTTGCCAAAATACCGGAAGATAAGAGAACCGAGGACATAAGTAAGAAATGCGCATACTGTCCTACCTATTAGGTTATGCTCAGAATTCCAGTGGTTATAAACTCTCCTATCCTTTCTCAAACAAAGTTGTGATGTCAAAGAGATGTTGAGTTTGATGAACTGAATTAGATAAGTGAATAGCAGCCTAAGCAAGCAAAAGCTTCCTATAAAGATGATATAAATCCTATAAAGATGATATAAAGAATTAGTAATTCAGAGCACCTGAATCATCACCTAGATCAGCTGGGGTCACCATCATTACAGAAGTCCCATTACAAGAAGCACAAGAAGTTCTACCATTTCAAACAAAACCATATATTATGATTGGATTTCTATAGAATTCTCTATTCATTCTATATCTTAAAGGTCAAGGGGTTACTCGAAGGAAAGAAGGATGGGGTTACTCGAAGGAAAGAAGGATACAAATAATGATGTGATGATGAGCTTTCATTATATTGTCTTATTGCAGGTTCTGATCCATTAACTATGTCTTATTGCAGGTTCTGATCCATTAACTATTGAATAAGCCTGTACATAAGAAAGCTATTCAGGAGGAAAGGAATGGAAAGGTGCTCGCCTCAAATACAAATAGAATGGGTAGCTCACTACACTTCCTCGAGGAATGCTATTGGTGTGAAATAGATCCATCTTCCAAACTCAAAGAAATAGAAAAAAAGGAGAAATACAAGGACAAAGAAGGAGAAGTGGAGAAAGACAAGGCCCGATAGGTTGTAAAGGTAGAAAAGTCAATGGGATTATACTATGAAGAAGTATTCGCACCAGTAGCTCGATTGGTTTCAAGGGTATACAAGTAGAAATTGGATCTACTATGAGGGAGTGCACCAGTAGCTCGATTGGAAAGAGTTAGATTGCTCATCTCCTTAGTCACAGCTCAAATGGAAATGGCGGACAGATGGATGTCAAATCGGTATTTCTTAATGGATTTATTGAAGAAGAGAAGAGGTATCTATATATAACATAGAACAACGAACCTCCATTTTATTATTCATGTTGTCTATGAAGGACCCTGTATAATAGTTCCAGAGGGCTGGCTCGCACTCGGGCTTAAACAAGCTCCACGAGCATTCCTTTCTTGGGCTTAACTCCACGAGCATTCCATTCTCGGATTGCTGCTTATTTTAGTGAAAGTGTCATTTTTCTAAATGCCCACATAAACAAGCTCTCCATATTCAAACTAACTCTCATAGAGAGATCGGTATGCCTTTCTCTTTCTATTATTGGATTAGGACAGGCCCCACCATGATTCCTGAATGGAAATACTGCAATAGGGAATGAGTTTGAGATAACAGACTTGGGCCTAATGACTTATTTCTTTGGCATCGAAGTAAAACAAAGCAGTGAAGCTTATTTCACAAGCCAATTATAAGAGATCTTGAATAAGTTATCCATGCAAGAAGGTTACCCTATCGATACACCTATGGAAGGAATATGGCACCAAGTTCACCAAGGAAGGAGAAGGTCAACTAAAACATCCTTTGTAGAATAGTGCTATCGTTGGTAAGATATTTGACATGCACTCGACCTTATATCAAATTATGGGAGTAGATGCTTTATTAAGTATATTTATGGTATAGTAGATTTATGGTATTTAAACTCAAAACAAGCAAACAAGCAACTCAACATGAACTTGCTAATGCGCTTACTTTTCTCTTATCTTTGTCAAGCTCTATCTCTTCTCCCTAGCCTTTTCAACACTTATTTCGGTAAACTCTACATTATCATTCTTTTACTGAGTGGCATGTACTTATATGGCCCCCCTTTTCCAATGTTGAAGCATGGATAAGTGATCCTACAAACATTGCGCCTAGTGCCCAGGTAGTTTTTCCAATAGTATGTCAAGAAATGATGTGGGTGGAGGTTTTTGAGGATTACAAACAGATGGGGTTTTCTTATTGGGCGAGCATCCCTAAAATGGGCTTGGTTACAAGACGTAGAATCAATATGAAATCACAACTTTGCTGGCAATGTCAAATCACTACTTTCAATCACAACTTAGCGCAGGGGTCGAATCAATGTCAAATCACTACTTTCTTTGTAGGGGTTACTAAGACTGGGGTCTCTTTCTTGGGCGGGACACCAAATCTATGTATGTGTATCTTTCTCGATTAACCAATTTATCGACGCTAGAGTTGATCCTAAAGAGAAACCACTTCCTCATGAATTTCTCTTGCTTGAATCGGGACGGGACCTTTTGACTCCACTTTCTTCTAGTTTTGTCGAGGGCCTGCCAAGCTACATAGTTAGTTGCGCTAAAGGAACGGTTCAATGCCTGGAATTGCTATTTATGACTTTAGTAGAGGATTGGATCCAATAACAACACAACAGGTGAGGTGGTCTATGGCTGACACCGATATTGCACACCTTCCTTATTAGCTATTGCTATTGATATTGCACAACTTATTAGCAATTGCAATTCTTTTCCTGATCGCTGGTCATATGTAAAGAGCCAACAGAGCTAGGGCATTGGTCATGGCCTTAAAGACTAGAGGCTCGGTCTATTTACAGGCCAGGGCTCTAAAGGACTCTATTCTGTCTCTCTCTTCAATCCTAACAACGTGGTGGCATGCTCAATTCTCTCTTAACCGTTGCTATGTTAGGCTCTTTAACCATTATTGTATGTATTGTAGCTCAATATAGACTATTATTGTATTGTATTGCAACTCACTATATATATTACATCCCTACCTATACATACAATGCTATTAACTATGGTAACACCTATACATACAACCGGAGGTGGCAACAGCAAGTACCAGCGTAACTTGGGGAAGTGGTGAATTGGTAGCAGTAGGCGGCAAAGTAGCTTTGTTACCCATTCTATTAGGATAGGACCCGCAGACATACTTTCTACGAATGCATTTACGATCCACGGAACTGTATTGAGACTACGGAAAAGGTGTGTGTGTTCTATTTTCTCGTAGTTAACCCTTAAAATGCTAATCTTCTTTGGTTTCGTTTTCCTTGTGATTGGGCGACATGTCAAGTATCTGCCTGGAATCATGTCTTCTTAGGTTGATTATGGATGTACTCTGCTATTTCGATAGTGATTTTCCATTGGAGTTGTCAAATGCAGTCGGATGTTTAGGGGTCTCATAAGTTCTCAAGGGGTAGTCACCATTATTACAGGAGGAAACTTAGTGCAGAGTTCCATTACTATTAGATTGATTATTTAGAGGTGGGCTCCTAGATTGACTATGGGCACTGGCATCTCCGGGTAATTCAGTCTTATTGTTTTTCTCATTATCTGCATCTTGTCTTTTTTCTTAGGTGCTTATTTTGTCTGGGTGTTTCATGCTTCTATTCAGTAGCCTTGGGGTTATTGGCAAGAATTCATGGAATCCATCGTTTGGGCTCATAACTAATTCCATCTTGCTCCAATTGTATGATATAATGGAAGAAAAAGGATCCATAATGGAAGAAAAACGGAGCATTGCAGAAAAAGGATCCATAATGGAAGAAAAACGGAGCATTGCTTACTTGTTGTCTACGGTAGAATCAGCCGTTAAGTACTATAGTATAGTTCCAGGTTTAAGAAGCATCTCAGAAGGAAATTCCACTCTTGAAGCTATCTCCTATCCTTGGTGTTACCAAGATCTATCTAAAGTAAGTGAAACAAGAACTTCGATTACACTTTCACCTTCGGAAACTATCCTTTATGAACCTAACTCCTCACCTCAAACAGAAATAGACTCGTAGCCAACAGAATAACCTCCTTAGACTTCAACTCGAATAGTAACTCTCCTTTCTGACTGGAACAATACTTTTGAATCAATTATTAAGTGTGGCTGTTGAAGATCGTCTTGCCTCGGAGTCAACTCAACCAGTGAATTTCACTGACCTAAAAGTGTTTCCGCTTGCAACATTCAATCTATCTCTTGCTCTTGACTTTATTGAATGGAATCTATCGCCTCTTTCTCTTATTGATTACTACTGTATTCTTTAGAACCTCTCAGTTATTGATTACTGAGTTCTCTTCTTTATATCCTCTTAGTAAGACCAGACCAGAGTTGCTCTCACTTCTTCTCTCTACGACAACACAAGAATCCAACCCGAAAAAGCCTGCATCCTCACTGAACCACTCGGCTAAGCCAATAAGCCCTCTTGCGCTACAATGACACTGGAACTCCGCATCAACTCAAGAAAGAAAGAATTGTTGATAGATAGAAAAGAAAGAAAGAAATAAAGAAAGAATTGTTGATAGATAGAAAAGAAATAAAGAAAGAATTGTTGATAGCGTGTTCTATCCATATATAGAAAGAACTGACTAAACACTGTGAAACTTCTATTGACTGCTTCCTGCCGGCTCTAATCTTTGCTCTGCTCCAGCTCTTGACTCGAACCCGCACTCTACTACTCGGAAAAGCCAAGATGAAGAAATGAAATGAAACAAGCTTAGGCGATAAGAGAAGAGATTGGCGTGGCGTGACGCTAAGAAAGAGTAAAGAAGAGGTTGTGCATTGTTGAGTTCGAGCAGGTAAACAATTTCGTTAGAATAAAGTACTTGAGTATAGGTTCGGGGTGCCGATATATTCAATGATTAGGGAAAGCAGTGGCGTTATTAAAGGAAGCAGTCAGATGGCCAGTGACTTTTGCTTCTATTCTATAAGTTGTGCTATGAAACCTTATTAATAGGGCTGCTGTCTTAGATTCATTAATGGCAGATGGGTAAGTCAACTATTCTATTCTTTCTGCATTTTGGTGTTCGAGCGTAAGGAGTGAATTGCAAGCAAAGGTAAAGCCCAGAACTGAACCTCTATCCTACGACAACACAAGCACCAACTTCGGTATTGAGTTTATGACTTCGTAACAACTGCTCCCCTACTATATTGCAAGTATCAAGTCAAGTATCAATCCAAAGTTAGCTTTTAAGTGGAAAGGAAGCGAGAAAGAGAGAAAGAAAACAATTAGTAGATGTAGGGTTCGTTCGCATTGTACATCTACTGAATTTAGTATATATTAGGGTAGGGCTTTCCAACTCCAAATCACCTAAGACACGTTAGCGAGCTCTGTTACGACCTCTGTTACGCTTACGAAGTTCTGCCGAAAACAGTACTGGGTCCAGTGTCTTTATACGCTTTATTCTCTATTACGCACAGTGATAGATTCCATTCAACAAGCAAGAACGAACGCTAGATTCCATTCTGTATTGCAAAGGGAATAAGCACCAGCAGACATTATAGGCGTCAATGCTTTAGAAGCACTGTTTCCATGTATGTTGAAATGTAGTTACTTTACTTTCCCCTTTACTTTGAGCGCAACTTGAGACGAGATAACTTTACTTATTGCCCTCACCTCACTGTTTACTTGTATCCTTTCTTGCTAGTTAATTCCCTTAGTACTTTACTCAATTTCCCCTAGCAGTGGATTCTCTACTTTTAGCAAGAGTAAGAGAAAGAATATGACTCACGCGCCACTATCTCGAGCCGTGGGCTTTTTTGTGCACTTAAAGACGAAGAATACCTATTACTTTGATCGCTCCTAGTTACGAAGATAGCTAAATTCTATTAAAGCAAGGGAACACTCAAACCTTAGAGCGGCGAGCAAAAAGTATCCGTCCGCTAAAGGGAGTTCGGGGTGATAACGGGAGAAAGCTCGATAGATTCCTGTTTGAAACAAGCAAATCAACAAGTGGTAGATCTAAAGATGAAGCTAACGTTGGGGCAATTCCTATTATGGGTGGGTGTCGGCTAATGGGAATTCGACGTTGTGCGCTTGTGGCGATGCAAAGAAGTGTTTTGTTACTAGAATCCATAAGTTGCTGCTATTGAGATCAAATTCTCTCTTTTTAGTTTACGGGCAAGTGAGGCTTATTGACTTTACTTGTTGTGCTTACGCTTCGGAGTTAGATGACTTCCCTGTTGTGCTTACGCTTCGGAGTTAGATCACTTCCCTCTATTATCACTGGTAGGAAGTGTGACAAAGATAGCTAAGAATCCTTATTGAGATTGAGAATGACCCGCTTCCGTCGATTGTAGCTTACTTGGAAAACCGTAAGTGAATCAGTAAAGCTGGATGAAGGTAGGTAATCTTCTTGTACTGGTGTTGTGTAGCAGTGAAGGTCAGAATCAAGTACAAAAGAATCCGATGTGCCAGGAAAATATACATCTAAAAGAAAGATATGAAGCCTTATCCAGAGCAGAAGTAGTGGAAAGATATGATGCTGGAGCATAAAAAGGATCTGATGAAGCAGCAACCGGTTCTGTTCGAGTATAAAGAAGCTGGGGGGATCAATAAAATCTTATGAATATCTTCAGCTGTGCGCGTTAGGGAAGAGAGGTCGGGTTGAAAGTGTTGTTGTCGTATATCATCGTATATAATGAGAGGACAGAATGCTTAGGTGCACAAAAATATGAGAAGTTGGTAAGTGAGCTGCTTTCCTCGCCCCACAAAAAACAAAAAAGGAAGTTATGAATGCCATTGAACCGCTGACTCGTGACTCACCGCTTTGCTTCCTTACACCTAGACTTACTCTTTTATTTCGCCTAACTTTTTAGGGGGCATTACCGATTAACCTAGACTTGGGCATGATCTTCGGCTTCCATTCGTTCTTGCTTGGGCATGATCTTCGGCTTCGGGGACTACCAACCTTGCTTGCTTACTTGCCTGTAAGATATGATTATGGCAAATAATTAATATAAGATTAAACTCGATGGACATAGAAAGATCTTCAGCTAGATCAGTTCTAAAGTAAGCTTATTAATTACTAATGATAGTTCCAGGAGAAGAAGCCTTAGAATTGCCAGTTCCAGTTCAAAAGTAAGGTGATAAAGTCAGGTAGTTCTCATATTACCCATTATCTGCATCAGAGCCTCATTCAGGTATCAAAAGGAACAAGAGAAGATACATAATCATCAGAAGGAGCAGGCGAGGAAGCTATAAGTAAAGAAGTGAAGTCAAGTATCTTTCTGGAAGTCACCAAAACCAGGCTGTGGGGATTCCGTTCTTAGTATTTAAGTAGCCTTTCTTAGTATTAAAGTCATAAAAAGGAATTGATTCTATAGTTGATTCGGCTTATAGGAAAACTGGAATTGAGAAGTTGCCCATATGTATTCAACTCATTCAAAACCGATTGTAGCTGACCTCTGCAACTTCTAATATTTCCTTACTTTTTGTCGTTAGGTAGTTCTTCGGCTGACAATAAAGATTCTTTGATTTAAGCTAAGCTAGTAATTTCCTTTAATAATAATTATAGGATTGAGCTCCCAAAACAGTAAATTAATTATTTGTTGACAAGGCTCACAGGAATGATGTTGACTTAAGATCAACTGCTGAAGCTAATGCGGTTCGAGTGTTTGCCTATGAGAGAGATGCTTCTTCTTTTCGTCAATTCTTCAATAACTGCAATAGATTCAATTCCTGGCCTTACCCACGCTGCTACTGGTCTAACTGTTGTTTGCAAGAGAAGTATCCAGAGTCCTGTGCACTGGAATTGTATAGAAAAAGTAACTGGGGAGGAATAGGTGTAACTAGCCTTAGGAGTTGGACAATTGCAATGAATGAGTTGTGTGTTAGTGAAGTTAGAGCAACAAGATGTCGTGCGTCCGGGAAAGTAGTGGAATATGAATGTTTTACTTTAGACTCCTACTTAATACTTACCCAACAATACGTTCTCGTTCTGAATCAGCAGTTCGAAAGTAAGCTGTCTAAACAGGATCAGACGCTAGATCATCAAATACGAAACTGAAGCAGGAAGGTTTACGATCGGTTCTGCAAATGGAGTTAGCTCAGGTGGGTTTACTTAAGATAAGAACCCCGGATTGAATTCGTTGTTTAATATGTTTTCCTATATAAAGAGAATATAGAATTTAGTAGAGAAAAACCAGGAGCAATTACATTCGGGTTTTCTTGTTTTTTATTGTTTTGGTTATTTGATTCCAATACCCCACAAAGTCAGTCAACTAAGTAAGTAAACCAGATCTGTGCAGGAACCAGAGGCGGAGGATAAGAAAAGAAGACAGAAACAGCAAAGAAAGGGTGTTTGGGAACTCAGCTAGGGTAAAAGCAATACGATTCACGCCTTAACCTCACTTTTGTACTGAGATCAGAGAATTTGTCATATAGTATGAGTTGAATTCTCACTTACGAACTGGAACTGTAAACTCTTATTCTGTTGATAAAGCTTCCTCACCAGCTCTTGCCCCGAGGTTAGTCTTAATTAGTTCCTGAACTCGTATACCCTTAACTGAACATAAAGTAAGCCTTTCACTCCGCAAAGACACGACTACAAAGGCAACCGAGCCAAGCTACTACTAATGTGTAGCGGCAGAGTCAAAGTTACGTTTTCCCGTGTTTTTTCATAGCAAAGCAATTTCAGCTAATAGAGCACCTGATTTCCATGATCTTTTTTAGGAAACCCGTGTTTTTTGGTAGCAATTCTAGTCTTGTTCCAGTGATCAAGTAGAGTTCCTGTTCAAATTAGAGTGGAATCCCCAGTTTCATCCCTCGTTTCATCCTTTGTTGGCTACGAGGGAGGTTAGAGTGCTTGTGTCTAAAGTCAGAACTAAAAGAATTCTACAAAAGGAAGGTTCGGGTACTCAATCTAGCACTCCTACTGTTGCTACTCTCTGATTGCCCCAACAAGTGGTGGTCCAGTTCATGTTTCATCGTTTAAAGAAACAGTTGATGACTCAGTTAGAGTTGAGGGTTATGATTGTGTTGATTCTTAAATCGAAGTTGAGTTCACCAAAAAGGTAGTAATTTCTAATGGAGTCCTTAGCCAAAGCAATAGAATCAGCTGTTAAAGTTAAGGCAATAGGAAAGGAAGAATATAAAGGAATAGTATAAAGGTCAGCTACATGGTATAAAGGTTCTGTTCTTGTTTTGTCTCCGATATAAGCCGAATGCGAATATAAGGCAGGATCAACAGGAGCAGGATAAGAAGCCTTAAAGTCAACTCTCCAATCCGTGGTAATGGTTAAAAGGTAAGCGGTCAACTGTTCTTACTTCAATTCAAGTTCAGTTCGGGCAAGACGTTCTACAAGTGTTGTCAATTCTTCAAGTGGAGAAGAAGGGGGTGAGTTCAATTAATTCAATTCATTCTTTGGTTTTACTTGCGCGATAGGAAGTTCTTCAATAAATGATTGTTCGGTTCAATTGTTAGCAGCAAGCAGGTATGCAAGTGTAGTTCTTGTGTCAGCTGTTCCAGAACAGTACAACTTTCATTCTTTGTTTACTGTCAGAAGTGACTTTCGAGGATAGGTGGGAAAGGGAGCCAGATGAGAGAGAGAATCTGTTGGGTCTGGTACTTGCTTTGAAGCGGGGTATCTTCACCAGGCAAGCAACAACTACTATCAAGACAGAGATAGAATCCACAGTAACAGAATAAGCAGTATAGAGTTAGTCAAGTGCCCGCGGTTCCTCATTGAATTGAATAAAAGTATAAACTGGGGGAGGCCTAACCTCATATAAGAAGTAATCCATAGCAGAAGTCTAAGTAAGCGAGGTGTGGTCCAAGTCGAGGAAATTCTAACTCAAATCAACAGCAAGCAGAAAGTATTCTTATGGGAAAGAAAATAGTCAAGGCATTGAAGCAAGCTTTAGGAGAGGTGGGCAATAAAGTAATAAAGAGTGGAGGTCGTCAAGGTATCATCTTTCACCAAGGAAAAGAGGTAGGCCAAGTAGTGCTTCATAAGAATAAAGTGAAGTAAGCGCTGGAAGTCAAGATAGATGGACTCGCTCAACACTCCTGTCTTCATCGGTTAAGGTAAGTTCTTTGATTTGCACGCTAGGAATGGACAATTTCAATGAATGAGCCAGAGTTTATGTCTTTTATTCAAGTGTAGTTAATTGAAACGAATGTATTACTCTGCACTGCGCACTCCATCTTAAGTTCAAACCTTCCTTAGAAAATGGCCCTCACACCGAGATTATTACCTTTTGAAGCTAAGCTCCCTAACGCTCTTCTAACTCCCGAAACAGGAATTGCTCTTGACAACTCAACTGCCGTTAGCACATACAAGTCGTTACAAGTTCTCCATACTTGACTTTTTCACTTGACTTTGAGCGGTCGGTTGCCTTAGAAAGGTTTTGAGTGATAGCAGTGTTGTTAGGGAACGCATATAGTGAGCAGTCAGGAGCAGCAAGATTGGAATCTAGATAAGAAAGAGCAAGCTCCCCCAAGAGTATAGAATGGAAGTCAGAGGACGCTCCTTCGCTACCCGGAGACAAAGTGAGTGAGCGACCTGTTCCTGTTCGAGCAGTCGGATAAGAAGAGGCAAAAGCATAAACAAGATCAGCATTAGAACAAGGACCAGAATACGAAGCAAAAGATGGATCCAAAGACGTAGTAGAATCTCCTCTCGAATCTCCTTCTTGTCTTTTTGTTCGAAAGAGGAAGGAAGGATAATGGCCTGTTCCTGTTCTGTTTGAGTCTTATCCTACAGTTCCAGTTATTGTTTACCGGGGGCAGTTTCAGTTCAATTTGCATTTCATTCTACATGTAAGGGAAGTCTGGGAGTGTCTTCATCAGCGTAAGGAGTTATCAGATCTTCTGCTTCTGTTTCTTCACTAAGATCTTCTGTTTCCGCTTCCGCTTCTGCGATAGATTCTATTAATGCTTAAGTCGAGTTTGGAAATGAAAGTTGAGTTGAAGTTTCAAGATCTCTAGATATGAAGCCATGGGACGGATCTGAGGTGGAAGTTCCATTCTATTGGGTAGCTGTGTCTTTACTTAATTCTACACCAACGATGTGATCAATATAAATAATATCAATAAGAAATGAAACAAGGCGCCAAGCCGACAATAACAAGTAGTGGTCGAGGAAAGTAACAAAACTATACCAACCAACAAAAGAAAAGAACGGTGTAAGCGCTAATCAAAACTCGCGTTAGGAGAGTTAGAGTCGTTCGTTACACCTATTTGTGACTCCGCTAATGTAAACATCCATACAGGTTTTCTAGTAGCCGCGTCGGGGGGAAAGATTCTCACTGCTTACTCTTATAAGATTCTCACTGCTTACTCTCATATCATTGAAACTCTGCCCATGTACTTATAGTGCTTAGTCCGCCTATGTCCTTAGAGTTAAGG
>LVTN01002097.1:8252-23315 GCA_001649415.1 Musa itinerans | reverse complement strand
CTTCAAAAGGTCACCCCAGCTGTGTCTTTACCAAACACTTCTTTACCACATGCTTGCTCGATAGATTCCAGTTTACAGAGCACTGGCCCAACTCTCTTGATTGCTAGGGTAATGTGATATGCCGCTAGAGTGATTCAATTCATTCTTTTGACTTGCCCCACGTTAGGAGGAGTTGAATCGTTAGCGCCGATACGAAAACTCACAGGATTTGCTCCGGACCGTTGAACTCGCTAACAGCAGATATGATAACTTCAAACAAGCCTTTTGTTTACTCTTTTCTATTGGTTACTCAAATTCTCCATATTGTTTGATAGACTTCAATTCTTAAAGCAAAGAATGGGTGCCTCTATTCCAAAGGCAAGGGCTTCCGTACAATAAGTATCTTCAAAAGCTAGGAAGGACTTATTTCAGGATAAGTATCTTCAAAAGGCAGGGGCGATAGAATCACGCAATAAGAAACGAAGAGTTAGTTGAGAAGCAATAATAAGGTTAGCCGGGTTTTGACTTTTCTTATATATTGTGATAGCCAATCTTCAATTCTTATAGCAAAGGGCTCTAACTTATAGTCTCTCTTTTTCTACTGTTCCAAGATACCGCACTACTTCTTCTTCTGTTGAAAACTTATTATTCTTGAATGGAAACTACAGGAATGTCATCGTTTAAAGAAACAGTTGATGACTCAGTTAGAGTTGAGGGTTATGATTGTGTTGATTCTTAAATCGAAGTTTAATCACTTAGATAAGCACAATGAGAATAAGTAGATAGGGCAAACGAGAAAATAGTAATTCTAGAAGCAACGAAAGAAGCAAGTGCACAAGTCCTTTTGGGTCTTTACTTAAGGATAGTAGGTCTTTACTTAATCCAATTCTATACTAGGTGCTCAATAGACTCAATTTCATTCTTGAATTTCCACTCTACTTTCTGGACGAACGGTGTTGCAGCAGACTTTTGAACGGCTTCATAGCAGAAATCCACTTTACTGACTTTGGAATCTATAACACCCAGCTACTATAGCAACAAATAAGGAATTCCACTCGAACTGCATTAGCTGAATAAAACACCTCTATCTCAAAGACCGACGTCTTCAAAAGAAGATACAAGACTTGGACCACTACTTTCAGAAGGGTAAACCAGATTCACAGCGTTAGGAGAGGGTCTTTTGCGGGGTTCCAATGATGTCTATTTTCTTCCTAGTTAGCTAAGATGTCCAGCAGAGAAAGGCAGCAAGTCAAGCCGGAAGCAACACAGAGATAGCAGCGGCTAGCAATAAGAGGGGCAGCAGCCAGAGGAGGAGCTCATAAAAGCGGAGAGATAAAGAAAGAGTGTAGTTTGTAGAACAGCAACAACGGGTCCACAGAATAGAAAGAGAAGCTACAAAAGGGTGGAAACGAAAAGAAAGAGAAGGTTAGAAACACGGTCAGAGGCGGGCAGCAACAAACACTTATTTGTTTGAAACTATGTGTGGATGAAGAGCTAGGATAGATAAAGCATCGGAAAAGACAGATGTGGAAATACCAGCCTATAAGGAGATCGGATGCATACCATGAGCAACCAGCTATCAGGGAAGTTTCAAGTGGAAATACTGGTGTTGGCGATGAAGCGGGGCCAAGTAACTACAAGACAAGACGACTAAGGCTCTGGGCGTCAACGAGCTAAAAGGCGCTAAAGGGCCACTAGTTCTGCTGCCCTTTCATCTGTGTTGTCAACGAGATCATAAGCTGGATCGATAGGCTCGTACCCTTACAGGAAGGCATCACCTATGCTATAAGGCTGAACAATAGTAAGTTCAATTAACTGTTTCCCTTTAGCTCGCAGGATTCCATTCTGTATTTGTGGGACCTGGCCCAATAAAAAAGTCTAGTTTTCGGTGCGTTAGCCGAGTCTTTATTCTATGGCGGTAGGAGTTACGTGGGCTACTAAGAACATAGGCATATATGTTAAACGACGCAAAGGCATATAATAGTTCTTCTATTGTCGGAATTCCAGAGCATTGCCAACTTTCTCCGTTAGCGCCGAGAAAAACAGTAATATTGATTGCGCAGAGGAAAACAAATCATCAATTGAAAACTAAATAAGCGTCTTGCCTTGTAAAGCAGAAATCCTTTTTTGCCTGGTATAATCCTTTGAGTGGGTCGGGTAGAATCTTTTGAGTAGTTACTTGGCGGACTCGTACATGGCAACTACCTAATACCGACATTATTCTTTTGTTACTCTTCTGGCCTAGTAGACCCCTTCCCCTCGCTGATGCACTTAGTTTTGCTTAGTGAACTTACAATAAGGGCCTCGACTTGAAGTTCGGCTGACTAACTTTGAGAATATTTCCCTGACTTTTGCCTTAACCACTCTCTTACCCGGCATCAGATCATAACTCAGACTTGAAGACTTTAAGTAAAGGTACGGCATCCAGTGGATAAAGGTAAGTCAAAAAGCGCATGTATACATTTCCATTACTCTTATTCTTATCTTAGAATAGGTAGTATATGTCATATAGCTAATTCGGGTACATTCTTTAGCGCATTATGTTTAGTTATCAATTACATTTCTAGTTCTGGTTGTATTGCTTAACACTAAGATACCGAACTCTATCTTCTCTTGTTCCCGCATTAGTAGTATAACTGATTTTCTCCTTAACTCGGGTTTCTTGCTTAGCAATGGGTTCTCCTACTCCCCGGCAGACAGTAGCTTCTCTTCCTCCTTAAAAACATAATCGAACTGGCACTGAGGAAACCCTCTACAGAATGGAACTGGTCCTATTAAGTAAGTTGGAAACCCTCTTCTCTTTTGATTTAATTGCAAACACAAGAATAAGTCAGTACCTGACGTAAAAGAAAGAATAAAGTAAAGTACTGGCTTTGAAGCAAATGGAGAGTAAGAAGCAAGTAAAGGAGGAACAAAATAGGAAGCTAAAGGAAAGCTGCTGTCCAATCCGTAATTCAATCTTAAAGTCACCCACCTATCTTTCAACTAGACTAGATACTTACCTTCGAGCAGAAAAGAAAGTACTGATACTCCAGTTTATACATCAATTGCTTCCTTTACACGTGCAGATTAATTGAACTTCAAACTCTCTTTCCTGATGCCGAGTAAAGCAGTAACTCCGTCTCAACTCCCACAAACGCGTAATGGCTTTCGCCCTAACTTTTGGAATTGACCTATATCTCGCCAACCCTGTATGTCCTATATCTCGCCAACCCTGTAGTGCTCTTAACCAACCTGCACCTCTTTCTCTCAACAAAGAATTCCACTAATCAATATAAGAATTCCACAAAAGGTACGTAATCATTCAACAACGGGTATGGCATTGTAACAACTACCACTCAGTTGGAATTGAGGAATAGAGTGGAAGGGCTTAGCTTATAAGAATCGAAGAATGGAGCTTCCTCTGCGAAAGTGGAATTCTTTCCTTTTGAGCCACTAGATATAGAATTTGAGAGAAACAAAAACTCTACGTAACTCTGTAGGAATTGAAGAGCCAAGTAACTAAGACAAGCAAATACGAATACTACGCTCAAATGCATTATAAAGTCCATTAGGAGAGTTTTCATGATAGATGACATAAGCTACGTTGAACAGATAGAGGTGTGTAGACCAGAAAAGAAATAGGGGTTGCTCACGGATACCTGAGATAGGGGTTCTTCAGCGCGGTGTAACGATTCGAAATCAGAGTTTACAGCATCACGGAAAGTGTATAGGGTGAACCTCGCCCCCTTGAAAGACTAGGTACCCTCTATAGCCTACTCATTGGCAGAGCAAGCCTTCCCTATGCAATGGTGCTTTCTAGTTCGTATCTTTATCTACATTTACATTCTCCTATCCCTTATCTACATTTACATTCCCCTATCCCTATGACTTGGATCATGATAATAAATAACCATATCATACCGAGCCTGCTAAGCGGTAAAAGGGCGAAAGAAAACTCCGGAATGAACCAAGAAAAGGGCATATATTCCTGAAAGAACAATGCGACTCGTTGATCTTCTGACCACGAAACGGAGCAATAAGTCCATCTTTCCTATAGTTGGCGTTTTCTTTTGAGATCCAAAAGTCATGTTTTTATGGGAAGAGGTATAGCTAAAAAGTAGAAGTATTTCGCTGTAACTAAGGATAGACAGGACTCTCGGTTCGTCTGAGCCTGAGTCGAAGACTTCCGGATCTTCCATCGGCTTCAGTTAATTAGGTGAAAAATGTGCCAACACAACATGGTGTTTTTTTGCTCATAATAGAATCCTAGCTAGTCATCATCATCCGAAGTTTAGGCATTCAACCACTTTTCTGAGACAACATTCTTTCCATAAGCAAGGGTACTAAATACTTACCGAAGATCAACAGGATCCTTCATAAAGCTCAGTTTATACCTACGAGGGAAGGTGGTTTTGGCATTAAGAGAGTGAATTAATGGAACAAAGCATCTGGGGTGAAGCATATTGTGCATATCTTATGTAATGACCCGGATTCTATTTGGCATAGATGGGTTCAGTCTACTTAAATCCTACCTAAATCCTTGAATCAAAATACGTGCTAAGGAAGAGGGAAAGTATTCTTTGTAGACTCGCACCGCTCACTTACGGTTTTCTACATAGGGTGTTTTATTGAAAGGGCCATAAGCTTTGAATCAATATGCGTTGGTTACAATCTAGTTCTCGTCAACTCAGAGCGGGAGGGAAACGGGATTGGTGAACGAGTATGTACTATTATAGGTAATTCCGCAAGCCGCCCTTTGCACTTATTACACTGAGACCACAACCCTACGAATCTAAGCACGGAAGCTGGTGATCCAAGCGCTATACAAATAATGGCTATCAAAGCAGATAGGCACCAACAGAAATAATGGCTATCAAAGCAGATAGGCACCAACAGAAATAATGGCTATCAAAGCAGATAGGCACCAACAGAAATAATGGCTATCAAAGCAGATAGGCACCAACAGAAATAATGGCTATCAAAGCAGATAGGCACCAACAGAAATAATGGCTATCAAAGCAGATAGGCACCAACAGAAATAATGGCTATCAAAGCAGATAGGCACCAACAGAAATAATGGCTATCAAAGCAGATAGGCACCAACAGAGGAATAGGTTATTCGATCAGACAGACCTAGGGTGGGTAGGAGCACGGCGTATCACACGTGTTGGAAGGAAAGAGAAGTAAAGGTAAGCTATAAATATCCTGTCATAGTTCTGGGCAAAGCCCGGCCCAGCCCACTTCGGGTTCTCTGACAAGGGTCTATGGAACACGGGTTATGACTATGGGGGTTACTGGCCGAGTTCAAGAAGTTACTTCAAAAGCTAAGCTTGAAGAAGGATCCATTGGCGGGCGAACCATATCAAAGCTTGCGAGCCTCTATCGAGAATCTCTATAAACATCTTAATTGCTATCCTAGTCAAGGATAATGTATCTCTGCATAGAATGTATCTCTGCATAGACTTAATGTTGCGAGCATGATGGAATAGTTGGTGGGGGACAGGGATTTGTTGGTGGAAACTCCATTGTTGGGTCAATCAAATAGTAATGCCTAAAAACCTTTTGACGAAGAAGATTTCCCCCTAATTGTAGACTCACCCTGGTAAACTGAGAACTTACCCTTCTTTCGTTGCGAAGGCGAATGCTATCTTCGGAGACACCTCTTGCAAACAACTCGTAATAGAAACCCTTCTTCCACATACATGAATCGGTGAAAGAGCAGTAGATTCATTAGAATGAATAGAAGTAGATTAGGTTGATGAAATAGTTCTGAAGTCGATAGAAAAGGTAGCTAGATAGGTGGGTTAGTAAATTCTCTTTGTTTGTGCGAGTCCCCATATAAATAATAAGCCCAGATAGCACCTATGAGGCCGTAGATCACCCCATCATCAGCAGCGGGGTCAGCGAGGGTAGCAAGCATCTAGACACCGGTTACAGAAGTCTCTCGATCAATAACTAGTGTTACAGAAGTCTCTCGATCCTAGTCAAGTTTCATCACAAATTGAAGCAGAGGGCAAGATCCAATTGCCTATTGTTGAGGTAGTCTCTACCGATAGCATACACAGTATCAGTCGATCCTATTTGACTTAGTTTACTGAATGGATTGACTCTGTTTACCTACTGTTCCACTTTCGTACTATACTTTCTTCTTTACGGCTTAGAGCTTGAACGCGGGCAGCATTTTGGATAGGAGGTCACTTTAGTTACGTGGGAGCAAGATCCGTAATACCGTACCATACCAGAGTTTCTACCTGGGCTCGGTACGGTACGGTATGGGTGTACCGAGCACTGTAGCAGTGTTACAGTGCTACAGTGCACTGCTATAGTGCTACAGTGAACTACTACAGTGCATTGTAGCACTGTACCGGTCGTACCGCTCGGTATCGGGCGGTCCGCGTACCGATAACCTGTCGGACCAGTACGTACCGCCCGTACCGGGAGGTACACATCGAAACGGCAGACCTTGCATGGGAGGAATAGCAGTTTCTTAGTAAGATAGTGGATCTCTTCAACAAGAGTTGCATGCGAGCTAGCTATTCTCACGCAAAGTTACTTACGAAAGAAAGCTTGGGATATCTTGATTTTATAGGGTGGAATCTCGCTTTCATGGCAGAGACCAGCCGAGTCAGAAGCCCCCTGAAACTAGGGAAGTGCGTGCTATTGCTACTACTTTAGCATCTTGTTTTGCCTATTCCGATGGAACTTTCAAGTTTCCAGCATTACATGTGTCAAGAAGCGTCCCGACCCACTTTGCTTATCTAGGTGGGGAAATCCAAAAGTACTCACTTAGCTTTGCTTTCCCTCCTAACCATCCGAATCCTTTCCCCAAAACTACGAGATATGGTGATATACGATATACCCGCCCGGACACGCTACAACTCTGCGAACAAAGATACATAGAACCGCTTTGTTGGCTAGAAAACGAAAAACATAGATATACCGAACCCAGACTAAGAATTCTCCCTCAATAGACTACTCGAAAGTTACCTGGGCACTCCTACTAGAATCTGGGGCAGAAGACTATACACTTATTACCTCAAAATAGACTAGGCAAGACTTGCAGGGAACTGAACTGGTCGGTAGTCCCAGGCCTCTGATTAGGCGCACCATCCTATGAAATGAGTTTCAATCCGTCGGGTCTCTTGATTCAATCTCACGACATCTACTAACGAATTTACCAAACCAATGGTAATTCAGGCATTCCAACCTACCGAATATGCAATTGGGCAGCATAGCATCCAAGCTCAATATCTCGTTTTCTGTTCTAATGGCTGGGAAGTTGTCTAAGTATTGCTTAACCCGGTGGGCTTTTCTAACTCCATTTACTCATGCCATGAATGAAGAGAAAGAGTAGGCTGGTCCGTAAAAGAAAAGAAAGGTCCATGCCCGACGACCCCCTAAATCTTTTTTTGTAGGAAAAAGACATTCTACAACTCCGATATCGTCCTTTCTTGTAGTCTATTGCCCAATTGGCTAGTTGACTCCGCAACTCCGATATTCTTGGCGCAATATCCGCTTTTCTTGGCCCGATGCCCGAATCCATGGCCCGAAGCCTTATGTCGATACGTTGACTGATCCACCGGCTCGACGTCCAATCTTCTGACATGTTTTCTCCGGCCCAACATGATTCTTCCTACTTTAATTGTCTCATCCTGATCGAAGCATCCTACATCACTCAAAACGCAGATTAAAACATAAACACTTATCAATTGGTTTCATCATCAAAATCCGAGATTCAACAAGTTATAATAAATTTTTTAGAATTATAATATTCGAATCCAATAACCAAAATATTATAAATTCATTCAAAAATATTATAATTGAGATTTTTTTTAATTCAAAAATATTATAATTGAGAATTTTTATTTATTTTTAAATAAATAAATAAATATGATAAGATTGTCCTAAATTACATGCCCAATTTTAAGGCTACGAAAAAGGAACATTCCATCCTTTATTTTAATCCATTTAAAAATATTATTTTTTTCATTTAAAATACTTAAGAACTTAAATAAAATATTTTATAAAATTTTAATATTCCATAATAGGATTACAATTAATATTTAGAAAATTTTAAGTTAATTAAAAATGAATTGCAATGTTTATAGTTTAATAATTAAAAAAAATTATTCTTGTTCAGAAACAATGTTTCCAATGAAGCATTTTTAAAAGTAAAGTTCTTGAAACGAGCAACCTGAAAAGATTTTAGCTTTTTCCGGAGAAACGGCTTTTATATAACCCGTAAAAGGTCGATAAAGGAATTCCCGGAGCCGAAAGCAGACGTTGGATTTGATCCAACGGTTCATATGTCGATCGAACTGAACTGAATGAATGCGACCATGCCCCTTGATTAGACACGTGGATGGTTCGTATGAACCCTTCCAAGGAATATTTGCTTTTATTGTTGCACACCGCATGCGGAGCCGAAGTCGCGATCCCTCGCGGCCTTTTCCCTTTCGACGCTCTCTCGCCCGCCGTAATGGCGTCTCTCGGCGATTCAGGTGCGCCCATTCCCAAATCTCTGCTCTTCTTCTTCCTTTTCTTCGTTTTCGGGTTCTCGTCATTCAAGATTGGTGTCATTCTTCCCGTGTTATCTCCGCTGCTAATTCTTGGATCTTTGATTTCTCCTCCGCATAGTTCGGGAGAATCTACAGATTACCTTCAAATCTGAAAGTTTTTCGGGTTTATCTTACTCGATCAGTCTTCTTCCCTCTTCCTCTTCTTCCTCCTCTCTTCTTTTTCTTCTATTTCCACCAGCTGGTTATGGCCGATTTCCACATAAAAGACTGAAAAGTTAGCCGATGTTTTCCCTGTTTGGCATCAGGGAAAACAATTCCTACTTTGGAAAGGCGTCTGATTACTTTCTAGCAGTCGGGCACATCAATGACCCAGGAAAGTTGGTAGTTTTCTTGTCTTTGACAGTTCACTAGGAATGGCATCAAGGAAAGTCCTAATACCATAGTAGTACTCGAAATTAGCTACAGACAAGGATGTTTCATACTTTCATGTATAATTACCAAAGATTTAAGATTTCTTGAGCTTGTGACTATGAATCTGGCCTTCAATCTTACCCTCTGCAGTGAGCAATGTGCTTAGCTTCTTGAACCAAGGGCATATGATGGTTCATCTCAAATTTATGTTAACAGGCAACATATTGTCGATCTATTGATTCTATCGTAGTAAGAGACACATTAAAAAACACTACCAAGTTCATTTCACATATTCCCATAACTCGTGTTTGTAACATGTAGGATGACATTCCTTCAGTTTTCAGTCACCTGTGGTATACATTTTTTTACTCTAAAGTAAAACTCTACAATAAGGTTTATTATTTTCACTTTGTGTAGTTGTGATATGATGGTGAGAACATGGTTTCTTGCATATGGCTTACTAACAGTCATTGCCCCCTGTAACGTTGATAACTAAATTCTGGTGTTGTTGCAAGTTCTACTTCTTGATTAAACTCGAAACTATTGTTTTGAATAGTTGTTGTATTTTCTTTTCCTGAATGCTAATTTTGAATTGATGAAAGTTTTCCATTTCAAACTTCATGATTTCATAGACATCTAATCCTAACCCAGTTCCCATTGCAGGGAGCAAAATTGGTGCTTCAGATGATGTTGTTCAAACTGAACAGGCTCCTGATCCACAGGAGCAATATGAAGATAGTGGTAAGTGTATAAGTAGCTTTATTTGAAAGATGTTCATCAAATTTTGTGCAGTACTAGTACAATTTGATATTATTTTTCCAGTTGACTTGTGATGCTATAAAAAACTTCCTTAGAACCTGAGTAATGTACTTGGTCTAGTATCACCATTGTTTTTACAGTTCATTTCATATTTCCTGATTTATTATTATTTTTATTTTCCACAGAATCAAAAGGTACACTTCCCCAAATTCCCATTTTCATGTTTTTTGAGTCAGATCACTCTTTAACAAACAATATATTCATTTGACTTCTATGTTCACTTCAACTTTTTCTCCATCAGTAGCTGGGAACTTGACAAATTCTGTTTTTGATTTAGAAAGGAAAGCTCGGGTTGAGGAAGTTTGGAAGAAAATGAACAGTGGATTGCCCAATAAGGTGCTCAAACCTATAGTGAACAAGCCCGATTCAATTGGGAGTACAAAAACAGGGAAAACAGTTCCTGTAAGGACGTTACTCTTTAAGATATAGCTATAAGTAGATACATCGTATTGTATCTTGTCTGACCTCAAAGTTCCCCTTGTTTCATGGATGGTTCATAGGATTGGATGGTTGCTCTTGGCATTGTGCCAGCAAAGACACCAGCCACTAAGGATACACTAGGAAAGAGGCCACCAAGCTCGCAAAATGAAACTAATGAGGAAGCTAAGAGGCTTGCGGCAGCTGCTCTTTCAGCTGTCAAAGATGTTGCATCTGCTACCACAGCTGCTGGAAGTGGAAAAGTTGAAGTATGCTCGGATCCACTCAAACAGTCAATAGTTTATTTTCTTCTATTTCTGCATTTTCTCCCCTTTCTTAAGGTCATCTATTATCTAAAAGTATATAGGATATCCAATGTAGCAAAATTATGAATTTATTGTTGGATAGTGCATAAGTTGTTAGGAACAGATAGTTTGTAGTGGTTAGATTTTCTTGCTAATGGCAACATGGTGCTTGGTGGATGATGCTTTATCTGCTTGCTTTGTTGAATTGTATTAGACAGTACTCTTTATCTATGAATAAAATGGTTGTTGTGTTTTTTCATGAGCTTCTTAATATGCATTCTCCTACTTTAATGGTTTGAGTTGATAATTTAATTTAATTTAATTTAATTTAATTATTGTGTGCACATCACCCATATATTTTCTTGATGAAGAGTGTGCATGAGCTAGGAATAGTGGTAGTAAGGTATGTTGTTAGGCAAGTCTCTGTTACCAAAAACTGCATAAATTAGAAATCAGCTACATCTTTAGGCTGTTGATATCGATTCATAAAATTATTTGAAATTTTCCTGGGAGCTTCCCAAAGTTGAAACTGTCTTAGATTCCTCCATTTTTGTTCTAGTCTATCCTAAATCCAACTAAAGGTATGCAGAACATGCTTTAAATGGATCGTGTGGGCCCAAATAGCCCTCCCAAAAGAAACCACCTGCATTCTTACCACACATTAAGAATGACAACGAGAATGGTGCTGGAGAATTTCACCCTACCCAAATCTGAATCCAACTAATTACCTGGTACTCAAAGTTGAATCCAGAACTGACTTGGGTACCTAATTTTCTATCCGAACTTGTCCCAGAACTGATCAAAGGCCCAAAACAGTTGGAAGTGGATTGAGTAGATACAGGTGTCCAAAAAAGAATGATCTGCTGCCTCACTATCTATGTGTGTGTGTCTGCTGGTCTGACATGTCATCATTAAAATTCTTAAGATGGGATATTTGCTTTTTGATATTGTTCATTGATCAGCAAGGAGATAATTGATCTTTATCACCTTTGACCCATCAGAAGTGTAGTAACGTATGGAGTCATATTAAGAAAAATATGGGCTCTGTTACACAATTTTCAAATGATGATGAAATGCTTGACCTGTATTGTCACTTTCAAAACAGTAATGGCATTGAACTCTAATGGTGGTCCTTGATCATATTATTCCACGAAACTGCAGTCAATGTAATACGTTAGATTGAACTAATTTGAAGCTTAGACATTCAGGAAATAACATTTATGGCTTGGTATCTGTTCAGGTGTTGTTATCATGATTCTTTACATAGTCTTGATTCAATGCTCAAAGAATCACAGATATCCCTATTTGATCATGTTGTAATGAGATTTTACAAACCCTTTTCTTTTCCCACAGATAACTGAGGTCCGGGACTTTGCTGGTTTAGAAATTGAGGTTAAGAAACTCGTTGATCTGGACTCAAAAGAGGCAGCTGAGAAAGCCAAAGTGCCAGGTGCTCCTCCCGCTGCCCTTGACACCATTCTGGAGCAGATAAAGAAAAAACCAAAGCTCAGTGTCTTTGACAAGACCAAAAAAGATTGGAGTTCGTTCAAGGATGAGAACAAGGGTATGGAAGAGGAGCTGGATGCCTACAAGAAGAGCTCAAATCAGTATTTGGACAAGGTTTCCTTCTTGCAGAGAACAGATCACAGAGAGTTTGAACATGAGGGATGCTCGTCTCGCATTGCAGGCAAAGAGGAGACCAGATATGAGAGAGGATGACTTGTAGTCATACATCAACTGTAGTTAACAGCTCAACTTATTTATTACTAGTCATGACAACCAAAAGAAATGATTGCAATTGTCCAACACGTATATTCCCCTGGTCAACGACTTTGTTTTGTGAACGGGCTTGTTGGTCACTGAATGAGGAGAATAGCACCCAAAATATGCTGGCTTCTTTTTACAGTGCTGCAGAATTTGCTATTATAATGTCGAAGGAACACCTAACGTTGATTTTCCTGTACAGTTATTGCTGACCTTTTTGTGAAAAATGACATTGTTTTGATCGTTGATATTGTGGCTTGGTTTTCATAGATAATTTTCACTTTCCGAGTTATAGTCTTCTAAGTTGCATATAAAATTCATGTCTTGCAGTCTGGAGTTTCATGGATTTGAGACTGCCATTAGGTGTCGAGCTGACAGTTGGTTCAACTTATTATAGCACTGGGTATTTATGAGACTGGCTTAACTTCATACAGCTTGGAGTAAAACACAGGGTTTTTGTAGGAACTTAATATTTATCTGGTTAGATTGGGTGCATTCAAAACTGCTGCTTGGTTTCCCCCAACTGATCCATCCTTGTGCAGGACACAGGTGAGTGATGCCAAGCTGATGCTGCCGCTTCAGTGTCCACAGGTAAGAATTCCTTGAGTGATATTTCTCCAGCATGTCATCTGCTTTCCAACATAAGTTGCTTCAGGAGGCAGATTTTGATTGGGGTCAGTGTTGAGTTGCAATCCAGTTGACGGCATGCGTCATATCATCAATGGATGCAGCAGTGCATAAATGGCTGAATCGTTGTGTTTGATTTCATCTGCTTCCTATAACTGAAACACTACTAAACCATTCTCCTTGAAGGATTGGCACTAAGCCTTTCACAAAGTTCGGTATTAAATGTGTATAGGTGATCTAAGTCTGCTTACGGTATAATTTCTTTCAGACAGGTGAGTAGAACATTTGATCTCATATTATTTTGACTTGGTGAATTCACAGGCTGCGTTATCTGAGATCTTCTCAGGAAGTATTCATGAATTGAACCCAAACTTTCGGGTATCTGAGATCTTCTCAGGAAGTATTCATGAACCCAAACTTTCGGATATGGATCTTATCCATCTTGTATCCGTTAAGCTTATTGGATCCAGATGTCGGGTCAGATCCCGAAGAATACAAGGGAATTGAATCATGTGCGTAACACGTGCTTTGCAACCTATGAGATGACCTCTCATCCTTGCCCTGCCGCCTAATCACTCAATGTTCAACCGACAACCATCGCCATCGCCTCCCCTTTCCTTTGGGAGAGAAACTAGGCTTAGGGTTTCAACACTAGATCGAACTCCTTAAGTAGAGATCTCATGCTTTTGTCGTCATAAATTTTGAATTTTTCGCTAGTTCATTGGCATTGTATCTTTGGTTGGATTATCCTTTTGGTTTGATTTTTTATGATAAAAAATGAATGTTTTTTTGCCTTATTATCACATCTTATATTTATAAAAAAATAAATTATTATTTTAATATTCATAATTTGTAGAAATTTTTTTTCTTTTATTTTTGAATTCAAATACTTATCTTTACAAAAATAAATATTTTTAGTAGAAAAAATTATATCTTCTTAGCAGGGTCATAAATGACAAAAAAGTCTTTTACCTAAGCCTCAGATCTATTACAAAATAGTAGATTATTTTAAAAATAAATATAAAATAATATAATATCAGTAACCACATAGTAGAAATCTTCAAAAAATTATAAAAATAATTTTAATATTTATGAAATATATAAAAATATTAATAATTTAATATGAAATGACAATATATCAATTCATTATGAAACTCGTGTATTAAAAAAATAATGATAATTCTTACATAATAAACAAAATCAAGTATCAATCACATACAATGTATCTTGATCAAATAGATAACAATCAGATAATAAAGATGTATATCATATCCGATAATACACTCTACTAACAATGAATAGAGAGGCATACTCTATAAGATATATTCCCCACAACGGTAACATCCCTTATTTTTTAAAATTTATAAGGGCTTATTTGTAATGTAAGGACTTAAGAGTAAATATTAGAAATTTGATGTGATTTATGAAAGATTCATATTTAAGTTAAAGAGAAAAAAAAATGGTGGATATGTATCACTAGCTAACCTAATGGTGCCATCGAAGTTTGTTCTATGGATGACACCTAAGCCTCTTTCATGTATGCCTACCACCTTGCAATCCTTATATTAGTTAAATCTAATGCATTAGAGGAGAAATAAAAGGAGGAAAACTTAAGAGCTGTAGCCAATGTGGGTTTGAGAGGAGAAAGGAAGAGGAATTGAAGTAGAAGAAGGAGAAGAAACTTTGCTTTGCTTGAGGTTTTGCATCAATTCCCCACATTTGGGAATCAAACTTTTCTAAGGCAAGTGTTATAACCCCTTTCTATGATCATCTTGATCTTTGATTTCATCTTAATTCTAAAAACTTTAAAATATTTTGGCTTCATACTTGATTATTCTATCATTTGGGAATAAAATTGTGAATCTAGAAATTTTCGAGATTTGAGCTTTCTGTATTGTTCTAGCCATAACTTTCTCCACGAATCTTGGATTTAGGAGAAACTAGATTCTTCCGAAACTAGACTAAAAAATTTTCCTTTGATACTAAGATTGCTAAATTTTGAGTCTATTTACTTATCTAAACTGTTATTTCAATTGACCCTATAAAATCTATAAAATAAAGACTATCAATTTTGACCTTTTAGTACTCTCTTGATTATAACTCTCTATTGAAAACTTTAATTTATTTAAAATATTATTTATTGGAAATTAGACTCATAGACCTTTCTATGCATATATGATTGGAATGATTTGGAGCACAAATGCCTATTGAATCATCTGTTCAAATCAACTCTATGAATT
>LVTN01002096.1:22226-39442 GCA_001649415.1 Musa itinerans | reverse complement strand
TTTGCGCTTATATTCTGATTTCCATCATAACTGCAAACTGCCTCTATATCTTTACTTTAACTGCATCTCGCTTAATCACAAGTGATTTACGAATCGGCTTTCTTATCGAGATTGCGTTTATCATACGAACACAGTTTTAATCGTCGAAAGTTTTCCACTGCACTAATTCACCCCCCCCCTCTGAGTGCTCTTGATCCTAACACTGGGTGGTACCACCGCCCAGGTCTGGCGGTACCACCGCCTGGGGGGCAGTGCTGGGCGGTACCACCACCTGGCACCCTGCTTGGGGTGGTACAACTGCCCAAACAGGCGATACCACCACCTGACATAGTCTCGAAGATTGTGCCACGACGGTGAGACTTCTTGGGGCACTGTTTGGGCCTCTTATTGGGCCCAACATAATCCTTACATGGGCCTAGCTGGCCCCTAATTGGGTTGGCCCAAATTAAAACCCAATTACGTGCTAGCTACGAAATCTAAGACATAATCCGAGCTAAAATAAGTCTGTAAGTCTATTCTTCCGGCGAGCTTCCGGCGATCTTCCGGCGAACTTCCGACGATCTCTCAACAATGTTTCGGCGGATCCCGGCAAGCTCCTGGACTTCACGATGATCTTCTTGGCGAGTTTCGATGAGCTTCTCTAGCAAGCTTCGAGATTTCTCGGTTGGTTCCGACAGAACTTCCGATGAACGTCTAGACTTCTGACGAACTCTCGAACTCCCAATGAAATCGTGTCCTTGACTCTGGGACTTCATTTTGCTTCATGCCTTGCTTTCGTAGTTAATCCTACACATGTAAAACTACACTTCGATCTAGACAATTAATATTAAGCATTAATCAAGTTGTTCGGCATGTCATTGGTCCCTCGACGCTTCGTCCGATTCTTCGGCGCATCGTCCTCTCTCGCAGGCTATTACCCAATCAGCCAGTTGACTCCGTAACTCCAATATCCTTGGCACAATATCCACTCTTCTTGGTGTCAACCATTCCTCCGGCCCGACGTCCAATTTTCTAACATATTTTCCCCCAGCACAACATGATTCTTCCTGCTTTAATTATCTAATCCTGATCGAAGCATCTTGCATCACTCAAAATGCAGATCAAATTATAAATAATTATCAATTGGTTTCATCATCAAAATACGAGATTCAATAGAGAATCGGTCCTTACCTATAATGATGGAAGGCCACGTGGGTTAATCTAATTGCCTCACATTTTCTGACTTAATATTATCGAGAGGGGGGATTTTGATTTGGTCTCCTAATATAACGTGTTACACACATACATATTTAATATATATCTACATCACATGCAAATATATATATACATATCTAGTAGGTGTATGAGCAATCATACATCACATGAGCAATCACACCAGATTATCATGGACCGCAACCTAATGTGATCAGGCTCGAGCCAATGGGCCTAATCACTCACATAAAGATCTATGTGTGCAGTAGTGCATCTCCATGCCCTGTGATTGTCCATCTCATCCTTATCGGTTCCGTCGGCATCTCAACGCATCTCCATGCATTGCGATCATCCGTCTCGTGGATCCCGCTATTGCATCCACGCTCCTGCTGCATCTCCTTATGTGATTACAACTTAATCATAAGCACGTAGGCCCGACAATAAACAAGAAATAAAATGAAGACTCGCAAGCTCCAATAATAATAATCACAAGTACACACATCACACGGTTCATGAACATTCGTCCACATATCATACATCACATGAATAAATCATTATCATGTTAGGACTACTAGATAATAATAATAAAAATAATAATCAATTAAAATTTTAAATTTATTAATATTTTTTTATATCAAGGACATATAAGAAATTTTTTGAATTATGAGGGGTATTTTCATAATTTTGACAAAGGATAGAATTTAGAATTTCTATAATTTTGAGGGGCAAAACTATCTTTTTGCCCAAAAATGCCCTAAGCCCTTCTCCCTCTCCCTTGCTGCTGTTGCGGTCGTCGCCACCCTACCGACGATGGCTTGTGCGACGAGGGGCACAAAGCGCCGCCCTTGCTCGTGGGGCACCGCCCGCAGGCGATGCTACCCCACCGGGCGCTCACCTATGCGGGCGGTTCTGCCCACGGACGTAGCGCCCACAAGCGTCGCTGCCATGTGGAGCCTCACCCCGCGGGCGTAGCACTCGCAGTCACCGTTGCCCCACGGTGCTTCTGCACACAGGCTGTCGGCCCCCGTAGGCTGCCAACTGTCGGTAGAAATCCTGCTACACACAGATGGTAGCATTGCCATATGCAAGGGCAGCAAGGGTAGCAATAGTTTGAGCACGAGGGCATCATTGGTCCGAGGTCAAGATAAAGATAACATCTACGAGTGGCTCTCAGCTTCATAAATCACTTAGCAAACCGCTCTTACTTCGGTTGCTGCTTCAATCGATGTGTGGCATTGTCGTTTTGGTCATTCAACAACCGCTACTTTCAACAATACGATCCACTCCAATAACCATATATCACTGGATTCATATAAGTATACCTCAGACCCCCTCAAACACACCTCTCACCATGCCAACCAACAGTTCTCCTCAAGACATACACTCTCTTATCACTCAAGTTTAGTAGCATATCACCCCCTCTACAACTTCTCTACTTCTCCACAAATTCACCTTGTAATGCCCAATGAAGCAGCACCCTCAGCATCACAATTGATTTCTTTGTTCTCTCCTCGACCAAGTGACACCGAAGTGCATTAGCGAGATCAGATACATGCCAATGGCTCTCCACCAATTCTCATACCTCCAACAAAACTCAATAATACTATTGTTCCTGAACATTACATGATAATACGCTCCAAAAATGATATTTTCAAATCACATCAAATCTTTGACCTCTATGCTACCACAAACTCTCCATCTGAATCTACTGAACCCATAACCATCACCCAAGCCTAAAAATGCCCTACTCCATAATGCCACATGAACCCTTGTACCATTTCATTACACATAAAATATTATCAGGTATAACTGGATCTTTCAAATTAAGTAAAACCCAAATGGATCTATTGCTAAATACAAAGCATATTTAATAGCCAAAGGGTTTCACCAACAATCAAGTGTTGACTTTGCGAAAACATTCAGTCCAGTTATTAAACCAATAATAATCCAACTTATTTTGAGTTTGGGTATCACTTAAAGTTGGCACATATGTCAACTAGATGTTAATAATGCTTTCTTACAGGGGACCTTAAATGAAGATGTCTTTATACAGCAACCTCCTAGCTTTATCTACCCTTAATATCCAAGTCATATTTGTAAAATACGAAAAGCTATTTATGAACTTCGTAAAGCTCTAAGGGCTTGGTATATCGAACTTAGTTCATTTTTGGTGTCAACTGACTTCATCAACTCCAAGTCTAATACATGATTATTTCTATGACAAATGACAACAAAAGAGAAGTACTATATATCTACTAGTGTATGTATATGACATTTTCATTATAGGCATTAATCCTGTGGAAATCAAATAATTCCTTAAATAGTTGGCAGATCGATTCTCCATCAAAGATCTAGGAATCTTAAGTTACTTATGGGAGTGGAAGCAACGTTCATATCTTTTGAACTTTTCCTATCTCGGATGAAGTACATTCAAGATCTGCTATAAAAACAAATATGCAGAATATTAAAGAAGTTGCCATCCTACTCTCCATTACTGAATCACTCAAATTATATGATGATAGCCCTATTATGGATCCCACATAGTATTGATAAGTACTTGGTTCTTACATTACTTATCTCTCACACATTTAGACATCTCATTTGCAATCAACAAATTATTACAATTTATGCATTGACCCTCTACTACGCATTGGTTTGTAGTAAAATAAGTTTTACGGTATCTAAAAGGGACTCAATCATGGACTTCTTTGTAAACTCTCATCACTTCATCTCTATGCCTTTATTGATGCTAATTGGGTAAGCAACATTGATGATATAACATCTACATCAACCTATATTGTCTTCTTTGGAGCAAATCTAATCCGTTAGAGTTACAAAAAATAAAAAATAATCGCAAGATCCTTCACTAAAACTAAATACCGAGTCATCGCTACCACTATTGTAGAACTCAACTAAGTTACCAATCTATTACAGAAACTTGACATCACTTCTAAATTCACTCATTTGGTGCCACTTACCTATACGATAATTTAGTATTTCACTCACACATGAAACACATTACCATCGACTTCCACTTCGTAAGAGATCAAGTTGTCAGATATCAAATATGTGTTTCTCATGTATATACTTTTGATCAATTAGTAGATTCCCTTCCAAAGCCTCACGCTTATAAGATATTTCAATTACATCGATCCAAGATTGACATCCTTGACAAAAACTCAAATCTTGTAAGAGCATGATATAAGATCATGATAGAGATACATATGAAATAACATCTTTATTTTTTTATATTCTTAATAGATTTGAATAGCTGATCTGATTACATGATTTAAATGATTGATTGAAAATTTTTTTCTCAAAACTTGTATAAAATATTTATTATTTTAATAAATAATTTTTTTTTCATAATTTATTCTTTAATTCTTCGTGGAGGACTCTCTAGGGCTATGAACGGGTCAAAGGGGACCGTATTTTTTATGGGCAACAAACGAAACAAAGCAAGTACAATGAGAGAAAGAAGAAGAAATAGAAGCAAAGGCTTTGAGCGAGAGAAACATGCAAGAAGAAAGATGTTTAGAATTGGCGAGCGGAGAAGAGCTGATGAGTGGAATCCGCCACGGTTTAATGGTTGACGTCCTTCGCCTCCCGTAAGCCCTAATAGTTATCCAGGGGTTTTGCATATTAATTCCTATAATCACTCTTGATTGCATAATAGTCTTTCTATTACTTTTGACACTTTTGGCATTTTACATATTAATCTCTCAGATTTTTTTCATTTTCACCATAATTTATGTATGTTCATATTAGCAGGTAAGTTTTTTAATTTTGTTATTTAATAATACTTTGTTTAAATATTATTTTAATGAAATTAATATTACATCTTTCAAGTAAACATGTGCAAATCACGTGTACGCGAGCGGTGTGTTCATGTCAGCGATAATCCTTGCTTTTTCCTCTTCTCTACCAAACAGAGTCTTTTCCACTGTATCAAAGCTTCTAATCACACCCCTCGTTCCATCTCTTTCTCATTCTCTCCATCGTTAGGTTGGCGAGTTTATAAAGATCCCTCTCCTTTTCTCCTTTACCAGCAAAATGCTCTTCTCGATCTCCACTTCCACCTCCAACTCCAAGTCGACTTCCAATTGGCTCGAACGCCTCCACAGCTCCAGGGGCTTCTCCGTCCCCGCCCACCTCCACCTCGACCACTTCCTCTCCCCTGATTCCGCTTCCAACCCTAGCCCTAACTCTCCTCCTCCTCCTCCTCCTCCCGAGGAAGTACTCTCCGATCCGCCGCCTCCAGAGCCCCTCACCAATCCACGCCGCCGGAAAAAACATCTGCAACCGCCTCCGTCCCCGGGCGCTTCTGCTGATGGGAAGCAGCGGCTCTTCGATCTCGTGGGCGGTGTCCTCGCGGAGCTCTTTGTTATGGGAGGACCGCCCGTGGTCCGGGCCCTCAAGGCCAAGAAGAGCTCCCGAAAGCAGCCCAACCCTAAGGTCTGCGTACCCTCGGCTTCCGCCAGCATCGACGGCAGCCGTTCCCTTCCGGCGACGTCTCCGCCCTCCAGCGCGGACAACAGTGTGGCCGAGGCCAAGAAGAGCCGGTCAAAGCTGCGGAGAAAGCGGGGCACGGCCGGTAGTCCGGTGGACTTGGACTTGTCGGCGTACACGAGGACGGATGTGACGGTAATTGATACCAGCTGCCCGGGGTGGAAGTCAGAGAAGGTCATCTTTAGGAAGGGAATTATGTGGAAGGTCCGGGATAAGAAAGTGTGGACATTGAGCAGGAAAAAAAGGAAGATGGGTCTCGTGGGGAGATTGATTAATGAGAAAGACAAGGAACAGCCTCTGGCTGAACCAAAAGTTCAAGCAGATGAGGGGATTTTAGCATCATTTGTTGAAGTAAGAACATCATAAACTTGTATTCCTCTACTCGCTTGGTGAAAAAAAATAGCTCAAATTGTTCAATATTGAATTATGCATCTTGTAGTAGTAGGGTAGCTTACTCTTTTCAATATTGAGATGATCCTGTTTCTGTGATGTCTTTAAGACTCACATATACCAAAACAGATATTTTGTTTTGTTGGTGTAGACTAACAGAATTCCAGGTTATGTAGACATGATGTAGGTGTAACTCAAGACATAAGTTGTGTTCTAAGCTAGAATGGTGCTTTGTGATGCAATATGACCATGCATGATCGCAACGATGTGGAGGACTCTGTTTTGGAGTAAACAGATGGGTAAAAGTATATGTTATAGGAATATGAAAAAAAATATGGTAAATTAAGTGACTAATGTACCCATTTGAGGTATGAAATTTCTTGGCACATAAAGAGTTAACTTTGTTAACTGGTTCATTGGATTTCATCATTAGTGTATTATTGGATGAGTAAGAAATAACACATTGTAATTTTATCTAACATTGATATGTTCATAGGTGCATCATCTATATTAACTTGTAGATCATGCCTTGAAAGTCTGAGAGAAACTGGATTGAGCAAATACTTAGAAAGGAATTGAGTATTCCAAGAACTGTCACATGTGACAAAACTGTTTCACATAAAATGAAGGACTTCAACGTGGTTTGTGGGCTTGAAAAAATCATAGGACAGGTTTACCTGAGATTTAAATGAGCTTTGGAATGTTATATCTATCATGTTTGTTAATGCTATTAAGAATATGTATTCCAAACTATTGTTAATACAAGAAAAATGTGTAGTGAAACTAATGACTTCCTGATGTTAATACAAGATTTGTTCTGATACCTTAGATGAATGCTTCTGATAGCTATGCATGAGATTAACTAGTGGTGACAGCCTACTTTTACTTGAACTACAATAACATGATTCATTTGCTAAATAATTATAGACTCTCAAGGATTGTTGTGCTGTCCACCAATAGTGTTTCAGAACTTGGGCAGGCCAAAGCATGCTGATTGACCTGTGATACCATGGGCCCTGTGCCAAGCAATACAAGATGATCACATTGTCAAGGTTTGTGTTGTCATACTCTCAGCACCAGCACAAGATTATGGTATTCTATCAGGCATGCTGACTGGTATGCCTCAGTACAGCAATCCATGATTACAATGTGATCATCAGCACAAGATGATCACATTGTCAAAAACTTTGGCAACTTCTCACCATTTTCTCCCTGGTCCATAGTTGCTGGTGTAACTTGGAAGTTGTGTTCCATTTTTGTTGAAATTGTGGAAGCCTGTTTGCTAGATAACATGTGACATCTTTCTTGGTTTAGACATGTTTAAAATTATGTTCACCATTTATTGATCTGGAAGATGCATTACAAATTTGAAATATTTTTTTATATCAATCCATCATCAATTGCTAGACATCAAACTAGGCAAAGTGGTTTATTTTTATGCCAATATATGCAATATATCACCCCATTTTATGATATCTTGGTTGCTCATTTCAGCATACTGTTCCAGACAGATCTATATGCTGGATTAGTTACAACAATTTTGCATTAGTCTTTGGTTTGCTATATTTTAAACAATAATGATAATCCTTTATCTGAATGAGAACATGATGCGATCACCATACTAGCTGATTTAGTTACTATCAGCAGCTTCTGCTTCATGTGAGTGAACAACAATATTTACTTGCTGGGATTATAGATATTTCACCAACTTTTGGCACAACTTTAGTCACGTGGATCGTATATTAAAACTATTTGATATATGAAGGTGTAAATTGTAAAAAACAGAAAAAACTAATATACTATGTGGCAACAAAACAACGTTCGTTGTTACTTCATGTGGATTGTTATCAATCTATTACAATTACCTCATTTGATAATGCATATTTTTGAAACAGCATCTAGGGTCAGGAAGGACTTTGTTGAGATGTGTTTTACTACTTTGTTGCCTGTGTGGTTATGATTGAAACATTTTGTGGTAGTGTATTGAAATTTTGTCATTTTTATGGCTAACCTCTTGTTTTTGGCTTTAATGTTTAGTAAGTTGTGCACTCATGAAATTTGATTACATATTCCTTTAGTAGCTTCATCATTGTTGATGCTTTTTTACTCCCACAATTATCTGAAAATCAATTATTACTGAAACAGGGCAGTGATCCTGTTGACAAGAGGGATGCTTCTGGAAAGATAGGTGACCAGGTTCCAATTTCCATACGAAGGCAAGCTTGCTTGGATCAGTCTTGATTATGTTAGAATTGCTGTGTTCTATGAATGGCATAATGACCAAGGTTTTTCGTATTGCCTTGAATAATTAAGTTTCTTTAGTTTTCAACTGAATTTTCTAATGCCCAAGAGACGACGATGATACTGTCAATATAGGAGGATAATATTTCCAGCACTCCTAAGTTTTGCTTTCTTGGTTAATCATAACATGTCCAACCTTCAAATTTCCAGGCAGAAGTTTTCAAGATCCCCGCGTACACGAACAACCGAAGACTCTGCTTTCCAACCAAATGCTACAAGCAGCAGGAAAAATGGTGTATTGTGCCCTAGAAGTTCACCTAAAGAAAGATGAGATTCTGAAGAATTTGGAGTCGTCCCTGTTCATTCAATTGGAAAAGGTCGGCCTTTCCAAAGGCCTGTCTATGCTCTGCAGCTTAATGAAATGCTCTTTGCGGGACAAGGTATGGAAAGTTATCCTCAATTTGGTCGTTTGTAACTGCTATTGGATGCTTGCAAATTCACCGTGGGGTGGCTTTACTGTCTTGTGGTTGTGGTCTGAAGTTTATTTTTCTTACCATTCCTTGTCACACAGTCACCTTAATCTGTTAAGCTGAGATGATTGTGTGGTTGTTTGTGGGACACATTTGTCTATTTAAACTCTTATTCTTGTCTGTGATAGGTCTTTTACCTCTCGTTTTCTGCCCTTTATTCTGTTTCAAGCCTAACATATTCTCAAACGCTTGAATCTTTCGACATCTTTGGATCATTATTATTTGTATACTGATTGAAGTTAAGCGTGCAACATGCTTGATAAAGTGGTATATCAATTGAATTTTTTTTTTTAATTAAATAATTTATTTTGTTATACGATGATTTATTTGAACAGGAACACACTAACCATCGTCAATATAATATAAAATATATATATATATATATATATAAAATGAAAGTCAGGGAGGGATTTTAAGATGTTAAGATGTTATCTTTGTTTTTACCCGCGTTCCGATTGATCATTTTCATTTATGTGGATTTTACGAGGGAAGATCTCGTCATCGAGAGAATTAGCTGAGCTGAGTAATTAATTATACAATCTTTTCACATTTAACCTAAATTAATGATGTGCTGTTTCAAATAATTTATTCTGCAACTATAATTTAGAATAAATATAAAACTAAAATAAACTCTAACAACAAAGTGGCTGTAGTTTAGTGGTTAGAATTCCACGTTGTGGCCGTGGAGACCTGGGCTCGAGTCCCAGCAGCCACAAATATTTTTATTTTTATTTTTATTTTTATTTTTTTTTCTATTCTCCCTTTTTGAATTGCTTTCCTTCATCCGTCATTTGCTCTATTCATACTTAATTTCTGGATGTTGATACAAGAAATAAACCGTAGCATTTTAAGCCTATAAGCAGATCATACAACTTGTTTCTGATGCCCAAACTCAGAAACTGTCTTCCTTTGTTGTCACAAAGTAACAAGTGTCAGTTAACCAGGAAGTTTTAACGAATCAAACAAAACTCTTCCTTAATTCAAGTGTCTGTCATTTCTACAAACACATGCATATTTTTATTTTTATTTTTTTTTCTATTCTCCCTTTTTGAATTGCTTTCCTTCATCCGTCATTTGCTCTATTCATACTTAATTTCTGGATGTTGATACAAGAAATAAACCGTAGCATTTTAAGCCTATAAGCAGATCATACAACTTGTTTCTGATGCCCAAACTCAGAAACTGTCTTCCTTTGTTGTCACAAAGTAACAAGTGTCAGTTAACCAGGAAGTTTTAACGAATCAAACAAAACTCTTCCTTAATTCAAGTGTCTGTCATTTCTACAAACACATGCAGCAGACAAACTCAGAAACTGTCTTATTTTGTTATGAGAAGTGTCATTTAACCAGGAAGTCTTAACGAATCAAACAAAACTCTTCCTTAATTCAAGTGTCTGTCATTTCTACAAACACATGCAGCAGACAAACTCAGAAACTGTCTTATTTTGTTATGAGAAGTGTCATTTAACCAGGAAGTCTTAACGAATCAAACAAAACTCTTCCTTAATTCAAGTGTCTGTCATTTCTACAAACACTTGCAGCAGGCAAGCGTGTTATGAACTGTAGCTGGATTGTGACTCCTCTGGCTCCGTTGACCTCTCTCATCCCGTTAATGGATGACATCGTCCGCCCGCAGCACCGTCACGTGCCGCGTCGCGTCGAACCTCTCCCCGTCGCCCCACAGAGCGTAGGCCTCCTCCCCGTGGGCCGCGTCGTCGCCTATCAGCAGCTGGTCGTTCGGCATCCGCAGCGGCGTGAACCGGGCGATGGCCAGCAGTATGGTTGTGGTGGCCACGAGGTTCCACACGGTGACGAAAACGGCTCCCACCAGCTGCTTGAAGAGCTGGAAGATGCCACCGCCGTAGGCGGTGCCCTTGGAACCGGGCTCGGGGAGGATGAGGCGGCATAGTGCGGCTCCACCAGGAGGCCGGTGAGGCCACCGAGGACTCCGGCGACGGCGTGGGTGTGGAAGACGGCGAGGTTGTCGTCCACCTTCTGAAGTAGTGCGGACTTCTTGTGGAGGATCATCATGGTGAACCATGGGACGCTTCCCGTTACAGTTCCCATCACCATTGCTGCCCATGCTTGCACTAGTCCTGCCATCGGCCATGCAAGAACAGTTGTTCTAAATGGTCGCTATTGTGATAGAGTAGTTGCTTAATATTATAACAGTGATATCAATTCAATTCAAAAAATTAAACTTCTAAGTTAGATCAAATTTAATATATAAAATTTAATTTTGTTAATCTTTAATGATACGAGACTATCCTTTCAGAATATCTATCGTCTCATAAGCATGAATATTTTCGTCACAAATGACTATTTGATTATACCGATTCTCACAAAAATGAAAGAATATGCCACTTATTTGAAGCCTCTGAAACTACATATCTGTGGATTAAGAACATTAACGAAGGTACGAGGTGATTGAAGTGGATTCTCCTGTTGACTTCTTGAAGCCATATCAATTTGACATATGAGCAAATCCTTTGCAACTATGTACATTACTATGGAACGCATAGCAGATATATGAGACGAATTAGTATTAGATTAAGGATATTGGGGACATGCCTGCACCGGGAGTGATGCAGAATCTTTCCCTGTCGTTGAAACCGGACCCGCCCAGCCACAGCAGCCCCGCTCCGTTCAGCATCAGTAGTCTGTTGTTGGGTGAGAACATCTCCCTGTCGCTCTTCAACCTCGGGCCGACCTAAACATGATAGTGGGGCATGCACGTAAGAGTCGGTGATTCAGTGAGTCATGTGATGCATGCATACCCAGTACGCGGCGGTCAAGCCGGCGAGCCCAGAGGTGACATGGATGACGTAGCCGCCGGAGTAGTCGATGACGCCCCAGTGGTAGAGGAAGCCTCGGCCCCAGAGGCTGAATGCGCTGACGGTGAAGGAGAAGAGCAGCCACAGGGGGATGAAGGCCATCCACGCCTTGATGTTCATGCGACCGATCGTGGAGCCGACGAGCTGGATGAGGGTCATGGCCGCAAACATGAACTTGAAGTAGAGGAGGGACACTTAGTTTTTCATGAAAACGAATTTGTTATGAAAGGGATGATTTCATTCGTTAAGATAATACATATTTTATACGGATTTAAGGAAAAGATTTTTCTTAATAATGTACTAAGTCATGCATATATGTTATAATACCTTGAGGTATAAATATAGTACGTAAATTTACTAATAACAATCCCCATGATATATCATATAGATGATTTGAGCATATGATTGAGAAAAATCTCTCTCCTAAAGTTTTTTATAATAATTTTTTTCTTGATGGTGTCGGATCTTCTTTGCTTACAAGTAAGGATTCCTTCCTCCCCTATTCATCTCTTAGTCATTGCGACCATCGCTTGTGTCCATGACTAGCACTTGGAGTTGATTGTGACCTGCACTTTATGTTTATTATGTTGAATATCAAATTTTGATGATGAAATCAATTGATAAAGTTATGATTTAATAAGTGTTTGAGTGACGCAAGACTAACTTCGATCATAGAAAGACAAATTGATTGAACCAGGCGAATTAGACATTGGGCCAGAGAGCATCATGTCAGAAGATCAGACGTCGGGCTGGAGGACTAGTTGACATGTCGGAAGGACTTCATGCCATGAGTTCGGGCATCGGGCCAAATGGATCGAACATTGCGCCAAAAAGATAAGATGTTATGGAGGTCAACATGCTAATGGATCGAGTAATACGTCAAAAGAGATGATGATGTGCCGAAGATTCGAACGAAGCACTAGATGAACAAATGACATGTAGGACAACATAAAATTATTGTCTTGTAATCGTTTATGTCTTGATCGTCGTAGTTATGTCTTAATTGAGTTAGTTTTGAGTGTAACATTACAAACTTAATTAGGGGGCTCATTGGGCCTGAATCGAGACTGATTTAAGCCCATTGAGAGGCCCATTCAGTGACCCAAAGTTGGATTAGACGGTGGCACTGCCAGACCGAGTGGTGGAACCGCTTATGAGTTAGAACATACAAAGTATACGTTTTCCGAAAGACCCGATGGTGGTACCGCTAGCGTCAGGCGGTAGTATTGCTAACGTTAGGAGGTAGTACCACCTAAACTAGCAATAGTACCACCTAAACACAATCTCCCAAACTATCAAGTAATGGTACCGCTAATGGTCAGGGTTGTAGGTGATGATACTAGCTAATGCAAGCGGTGGTACTGCTAGTACTCCGAAAACTTAGGGATTTAAATTTTGGCTTAATTTTTTAAAACCATTTGGGGTCTATAAATATCCCAGTTATTCTTACTTGGGTCAATAAGAAAAAGAGTAGAAAGGGGAAAGAATACTTAAGAAAAAAGTATTGTAAACTCTCTTGAAGTATAGAGTCTCTTCCTCTTAGTGTTTAAAAGTCATTCTAAGGGAGAAGTGGTGTCTAAGTGTAAAAAAGATGTGTAAAAGTTCTCTCCTGAGCATGTGAAAATGAGAAAGAGTTGTAAAGAGGGTAGTTGATCTTTACCCATTGAAAAAAAGATCAGTAGTAAAAGCCGATGGTCTTAAGTGAAGAATAATCGAGAGTAGACATAGGTCGAGACGACTAAACCACTATAAATTTGGTTTACATTTACTTTATGCTTTTCATCCATATTATAAACTAATTTACTTGCTCACTACTCTTATGAACATTTTAAGTTAAACTCATTTCTAATACGAGCTTTATCGAATGAAAGTTTTCTATATCGGTTCAATTTTACGATGGTACTAATTCACCTCTTAGTGCTGTTTATGGTCCTAACAGTTGGAATTAGAGCTAAATTTCCCTTTGTTAGTTTAACACTCAAGAGAGATTAAATGACTTTTATCGGCAATCAAGATGGTCACTCTATCACTCATCCTCCCATGTTCAATGGGACGAACTACATGTATTAGAAAACATGAATGAGGATTTTTTTGATTTCTATGAACTTTGATTTATGAAATATGTTATAAATTATTCAAATTAAAAAGAAAAAAAAAATTCTTTTCAAAAGATTTATTTGAAAAAGTGGTTTCTTTTGTAGTTATTTTGATAGTTATTTTTCAAATGTTGTGTCTTTTGAGAAAAATATCTATAAATATGTATTTGAGGGTAAATAATGAACACATCTCTTTCGTACTCTTCTTCTTTACTCTCCAAGTAATTGAATTAGGCATTCTCTAATTCCTTTTTTATGATTCTTTATTGTTTGCTCAATACAAATCTTCTAAAGGCTTGTCATATCCACTAAAACTATTTGCATCAAACCTATAGTAATCTTATAGAGAAGAGGGTGCAAATATCATTTTTAGGAAAGTGTTTATACACGTTTCAAGCCTAAATATATTTCCTACAATATTATTGATCTTATGTTTGTTATTTGTTTCCATAGTTTTTTCATCCTCTTCTTTGTCGTATTTTTCCAACAATCTAAAAATGATATTTTGTGAGTTTATACAAATTCACCATGGAGGCTACAAATACCATCAAATTATTGAATCAAGATTTTATTCGTTTGGATCGTTTTGATGGAATGAGTTTTACCCGTTGGTAAGACAAGATGAAGTTCATGTTGACTGCTTTGAAGATCTTCTAGGTGCTTGATCCAAATCTTCAATCAATTCCTAATCCAATCGACAATGACACCGATGAAGTCAAGGCTAAACAAAAGAAGAGAAATGAAGATGAAGTCATATATAGAGGACACATTCTCAATACTCTTTCGGACCGACTTTATGATCTTTATACGGTGGAACCACCTACAAAAGTAATTTGGAATGCTTTGGAATTCAAGTATCATGCCGAGGAAGAAGGTACAAAGAAAATTTTAATTTCTAAATATTTTGATTACAAGTTTGTGGATGACAAGCCAATCTTGGCACAAGTGCATGAGTTGCAGGTTATTATTAATCAATTGAAAGTTGAAAAAATCGAACTTCCTGAACCTTTTCAAGTAGGGGTTGTAATAGCCAAGTTGCCTTCATCTTGGAAAGGGTATAGGAAGAAGATTTTGCACGACTCCAAGAATATCACTTTGGAGTAAATTCAAAAACATCTTCGAATCGAGGAGGAATCGAGGATGAGAGACAAGAGTGAGAACTCTTTTGGTAATATAAAAGCAAATGTTGTGAATCAGCCTAAGAATTCCAACAAAGGCAAGCAAAACAAGGAGAATCATTTTGGCCTCAAAAGGGATCAAAGAAAATTTAAGAAGCCAAAGAGTGGAGGCTATTTTGTTTATGAAAAACCTGGTCATTTTGCTAGGGATTACAGATTTAAAAAGGGCTAGAAACTGGAAGTCAACTTCGTTAAGGGAGATGATAATATAATCGCTACGGTGAGCGAAGTGAATGCCATATTTGGCAAAGTTTCTGGTTAGTGGTATGATACTTGTGCTACCATCCATGTTTGCTATGATAAGGCACTCTTCAAGACTTACAAAGAAGTCACAGAAAGGCAAGAGATTCGAATGGGAAATGAAGTTCGTTCTAAGGTGATTGGCAAGGGAAATGTGGAACTCACTTTCACTTCGGGTAAGAAAGTCACTCTTACTAATGTTCTTCATGTACCAGATATGAGTAGAAATTTAGTGAGTGGGAATCTCCTTGGCAAACCTGGAATTAAATCTGTATTTGAATCCGAGAAGTTAATTATATCCTGGAACTTTTGTTAGAAAAGACTATTCCATTAAGGGAATTGTCAAATTATTTATTGTTGATAGTGATTCTAAATTTAATAAAGATGTTGCTTCTATTTATATTGTTGATTCTTATTCATTATGGCATGATAGATTAGCACATATTGGAACTAGCACCATTAGAAGAATAGTTAAGTGTGGCTTAATAAATTATCATTTTGATGATCTTAATAAATGTGAAATTTGTGTTAAATCAAATATGATGAAGAAACTCTTCAAAAGTGTTGAAAGATATACTAATTTGTTAGCCTTAATACATTCGGATATATGTGAATTAAATGACATATTAATGAGAGGAGGTAATAGATATTTCATTACTTTTATAGATGATATGTCTAGATTCACATATGTGTACTTATTGAAAAATAAAAATGATGCTTTTAATGCTTTTAAGGTATATAAAGTAGAAGTTGAAAATCAATTAGGGAAGAAAATTAAAGCTTTAAGAAGTGATAGAGGAGGAGAATACTTTCCTAATGAATTTAACTTGTTTTGTGAACAACATGAAATAATTCATGAATGTTCAGCACCTAGAACACCTGAGCAAAATGGATTAGTAGAAAGAAAAAATAGAACTTATCTAGAGATAATTAATGCTATGTTGTTGCATGCTAAATTATCCTATAATTTGTGAGGAGAAGCTTTATTGGCTGCAGTCATATCTTAAATAGAATTTCCTCTAAAAAGAATAAGATCTCTCTGTATGAGTTATGGAAAGGAAGACAACCTAACATTAGTTATTTTAAAGTGTGGGGGTGTCTTGGATATTGTGAGAATAATGATCCTCAAAAGACAAAATTGGGACATAGAGGAATCAAATGTGCATTTATAGGCTATACCTCAAATAGCAAAGCATATAGACTTCTTAATTTGAAGTCTAATATCATAATTGAATCTTGAGATGTGGAGTTCTTTGAACATTTAATGACTTCAAGTAATAATATTCATCCTTCATCTAGTGAAGAGTCACCAGTGGAGACATCTTAAAAGGTTGGTGAGCAACATAATATTCCTTTGTTTGGACATTAATCAAGTTCACAAGAGGTTGGAGAGCAATCTTATGAATTAAGGAGAAGCACTCGTGTACGAAAAGCAAAAATATTAAGATCGGATGAGATTGATTCTCAAAGTATTTCTTTTTACCTTGTAGAAGGAACTAATGAGAGTCTTAAAAACAATTCCTCTTATTTTACAAGTGGAAGATGATCCTAAAACATTTAAAGAAGCTATGGCCTCTAGTGATGTTGCTTTTTGGAAAGATGCTATTAATGATGAGATGGATTCTATTATGTCAAACCACACTTGGGAACTTGTCGATTTACCTTTTGCCTCTAAACCTATTAGTTATAGATGGGTATTTTGTAGGAAGTATCATACAAATAGTACTCTTCAAACGTTCAAAGCAAGGTTAGTTGCTAAAGGATTTCGACAAAAGGAATGAATAGATTATTTTGACACATATGCTTCTGTGGCTAGGATCACATCTATTAGAATTATTTTTGCTTTAGAATCAATTTTTGATCTTTATGTTAATCAAATGGATGTCAAAATGACATTTTTAAATGGAGACTTCGATGAGGAGATATATATAGAACAACCCAAAGGTTTTGTTCTACCGAGAAATGAACATAAAGTGTGTAAACTTATTAAGTCATTGTATGGTTTAAA
>LVTN01002094.1:677-13020 GCA_001649415.1 Musa itinerans | reverse complement strand
TGCAGGATTAACTACGATAACGATGAAGACATAAAGTGAAACAAAGTGCCAGACTCAAGCGCGAAGGATTCGTTGGGAATTCGAGAGTTCGACGGAAGTCCGAAGGTTCATCGAGAATGCTGCCGAAACTAGTCGAGAACGAGTAGGGAGCTTGCTGAAGGGTTTTTCGGAAGCTCTCCGGAAGGTTCGTCGGAAGTTCGAGGAGCTTGCCGAGAAAGATCAGAGCTTGCCGAAGAAGCTCGTTGGAACTCGCCAAGATCAAATTGTGAAGTCTAGGAGCTTGCCGGGAGTCCGCAGAATGGTTTACGAGAGTTTGTCGGAAGACCACCGAAAATTCGCTGGAAGCTCGCTAGAAGAAGTCTTGACTTGCGGACTTTGTAATAGATTAGGAAATGTCTTTAAAATTCGTAGTTAGTATGTTAATTAGGGTTAGGATTAGGTGTTAATCCTATAACCCAAGTAGGGGCCAACTAGGCCCAAAATTAGACTTGGTTTGGGCTAAATTTAAAGCCCAACCAATGAACTGAAGGGTTTGGCGGTGGCACCGCCAGACTGGGCGGTTGCACCACCCAGCACCCGAGAGCCAGGCGGTGGCACCTTTAACCTATTATGAATTCTAGGTAATGCCTTTTGGACTCAGTAATGCTCCTTTAACCTTCCAAAGTCTCATGAAAAATATTTTTTGGAGCTTTCTTCGTAAATTTGGGCTGGTATTTTTCGATTATATTCTCATTTACAACCCTTCTCTTGAGACTCACTTTTAGCATTTATGGGTTGTTTTGACGATCCATCGGGAGAATACTCTTTTTTTTAAGTAGCCAAAGTGCAGTTTTCTCTAGCAAAAATTAGAGTACCTTGGGCACATAATATCAAAAGAAGGAGCGTTAGGACCGATAAAAATTGAAGCAACGCAAGGTTGGTCGAAACCTACAAACGTGAAATTACTATACGGGTTCCTTGGACGAACGGGCTACTACCGAAAATTTGTTAAGGACTATGGGAAGATCAGCGCACCCCTCACTTCTCTACTAAAACAAGATGCCTTCCAATGGTCGAACAAAGCCTCCGTTGCCTTCAACAAACTAAAGGCAGCCATGACAACGACGCCGATGCTAGCACTACTAGATTTTAGCCGACCCTTCATCATTAATGCCGACGCATCTAGAGTCAGAATTGGATTCATTCTCATGCAAGATGGTCGACCACTCGCATACACCAGCAAGACATTATCTCTCTCCCATCAAAATGTGTCAATATATGATAAGGAGATGCTCGCCATTGTGCATGTAGTAATGAGGTGGAGACCCTACTTGATCGGTCGGCAATTTCAAATTAAAACCGACTATAGAAGCCTCAAGTACTTTTTGGAGCAAAAGATATCATCCCTTGAGTAGCAAAAATGGGTAACCAAACTTCTTGGATTTTATTATGAAATTATTTACAAAAGGGGAAAGAAAACGTTGTTGCAGATGTACTCTCACGGCTACTTGAGCAAGCTAAGTTTTCAGTCATCTCCCTTCCTACCACCAACTTCCTCGAGGACATTAGGGAATAATGGAAGAATGATCCAGAGATCAGCAACATCATAGAAAAATTGGAGGATCCAAGTGCAATATCCCACTACACTTGGGATTCGAGGGATCTATGCTACAACGGTCGTATTGTACTTATACCTAACTCCCCTTGCATCAAAATTTTTATTGGAGAGGGATGAAAAAAACTATTGATGAATATGTGGCACAATGTGATGTTTGTCAACAGCACAAGGGTGAAACAGTGGCAAGTCTAGGGAAGCTACAACCACTACCCATACCAGACTCGGTGTGGACTGACATCTCCATGGACTTCATTGAAGGGCTGCCACCTTCCTAAGGTAAAAGCACAATTCTGATAGTGGTTGATCAACTTACGAAATATGCTCATTTTTTTGCTGTCCGAAATCCCTACACTACTACTAGTATTGCCTAGATTTTCATAGAAAATATTGTTAAACTACATCGGATGCTAAGGTCCATTGTAAGTGATCATGATAGGATCTCACCAGTAAATTTTGGACCGAGTTATTTCAATTACAAGGCACCAAACTCAAGATGAGCACAGTGTATCATCCACAAACTAACGGCCAAACATATGTGGTAAATAGGTGTTTAAAGACATACCTTCGGTGTTTTGCCAGCGACTAGCCAAAGGAGTGGGCAAAATAGCTTCCCTGGGCCGAATGGTGGTATAATACTACATATCATTTATCTACAAAATATGCCCCTTATGAAGCACTATATGGTCCGCTGGCCCCTATGATTCCAAAGTATGTAATTGGCTCAGCCAAGGTAGATCAGGTCGACTAAGAATTGATTGACAGGGACAAACTCCTACAATTGTTAAAGGGTAATATCTCTACCGCTCAAGCCAGAATGAAGCAGCAAGCCGACACACGACGAAGCAAAAGAGAATTTTTAGTAGGAGATTGAGTTTATCTTCGCCTACAGCCATACAAGAAACTCTCCATCAACACTCGAGCCTCCATGAAGCTATCCCCACGTTTTTATGAGCCCTATCAGATCACAAAGCATATTGAAGCCATAGCATACAGACTTAAATTGTTTTAGGATGCCAAAATTCACCCTATCTTCGATGTGTCATGCTTGAAGCCCAAGTTGGGAGAACATGAGTCACCCCAGATCCAATTGCCCAACACCACTGATGATGGAGTTATTCAAGCCCAACCCCAAGCCATTCTCAACCGTAGGATCGTGATGCGTCGTCGATGTCCCTCTACTGAAATACTAGTGCAATGGAATAATTTACCACTTGAAGGTGCCACATAGGAATCATATGAGGAGCTGAAGACCTGGTTCCCTGAGTTCATGGAATCTCAGCCTCGAGGACAATGCTGATTTGAAGAGGGCGGGTCTATTAGGACTCTAGCTAAGAGAGTCCTAATTGAGAGGGGCATTCATGTTAACCTACCTAGCCGACCCCTATTAAAGAGGTGAAGAAGTCAGCTAGGGTTAGGAGGTTATTTCTTAGAGAAGCATTAGGAGTTGTAAAGGAATAGGAGTCTTGAGTAGGAGTCCTATTTTGAGTTAGGGTTTAGAAGCCCTATAAATAGTCATATATTCATCCTCTTTTCATAAGCAATAGATGAATATTTTCTACAACCTTTGTGCAGCAATTTGGAGGAAGGAACCCCTTTCAATTTGACACTTACACTGCTCTGGGCGGTACCATCGCCCAGTCTGGTGGTACCACAGCCTGACATAGTCTCAAAGACTGTGCCACGATAGTGAGACTTCTTGGGGCACTATTTGGGCTTCTCATTAGGCCTAACATAGGCCTTACATGGGCCTAGATGACCCCTAATTAGGTTGGCCCAAATCTAAACCCAATTACGTGCTAACTATGATTCCTAAGACATATTCTCTGCTAAACAATTTCGAAGTCTAGTTTCTTCCAGCGAGCTTCCGACGATCTTCCAGCGAACTTCCAACGATCTCTCAATAATGATCCAGTGGACTCCCAACAAGCTCCTGGACTTCACGATGATATTCTTGGCGAGTTCCGATGAGCTTCTCTGGCAAGCTCCGAGACTTCTCGGCTGGTTCCGACAGAACTTCCGACAAACTCTCGAACTCCCAACGAAATTGCGTCCTTGACTCCGAGACTTCAGTTTTCTTCATGCCTTGCTATCGTAGTTAATCCTGCATATGTAAAATATACTTCGATCTATATAATTAATACTAAGCATTAATCATGTCGTTCGGCATGTCATTGGTCTCTCGACGCTTCGTCCGATTCTTCAGCGCATCGTCCTCTCTTCGTCCGATTGAATTCATTTTTATCTAAGGCACAAAATAGAGCATTTGTAGCTCTAGCATTTAAAGAAAAAGTTTTCTTCTCCAAATCATTCCATTCGTTCATTAAAGAAGAAGACTTTTAAAAACTGTTTTTAATAATATTCCATAAATTTAAATCCAAGGAAAGTAAGAAAACTCTCATCCGAGTTTTTCAATAAGTGTAGTTCGTCCCATTAAACATGGGAGGACGATTGAGAGAGTTACCCTCTTGAAAGTCGAAAAGAACCATTTCTATTTGGGTGTTAAACCAAATAAGAAAAACATGGATCTGATACTAATTGTTAGGAACGAGTCGGCACTAAGAGGGGGGGGTGAATTAGTGGTGGTAAAAATATTGATTTCGTAAATATTTTGTATGTTGAAAACTGATCGGAAAGATATTAACGTGTAACCGTAAGGGGTAGTGAAAGCAATAAGAAGGTAGTTTTCAGTTAAAGTAAATTGCTCAAAAGAAATGCAAACCATATTTTATAGTGGTTCGATCGTCGTGACCTATATCCACTCATGATTCCTCTTCCGTCAAGGCCACTGACATCCACTAATAGTCTTCCTTCAATGGGCGAATATCAACTACCCTTTTACACCCCTCTTCTCCTTTTTATAGGTTTAGGAGACAACCTTTTACAAGCACACACTTCTCTCTAAACAGAATTCTAAGTTTAAGCTAGAGGAGGGGATCTCTCAAGAAATTTCTATAGCATTTCTCACTTTTAAGTTCTTTGTACTTATGTGTGTTAACCAGGGATGAGACGGGTATTTATAGGCCTCAAGTTGATTCAAACTTGGAGCCTAAAAATGTCTCATCCCAGGTTTCTAGGTCCTAGCGGTACCACCGCCTATGCTGGGCAGTACCACCGCCTAACACTACCACTGGGTCAGACCATTGCCCAATCTAGCGGTACCATCACCTAATACATTCTAGGAGATATTGCAATGACAGTACCACCTATTGGGTCACTATTTAGGCTTTGCACTTGGTCCAACAAAGTCCATACATGGGCCCAACTGCCCCCTAATTGGCTTGGCGCAATTCCAATCCCAATTATATGCTAACTACAAAGTTTAAGACATTTACTAAGCTAAATAAGTCTGTAAGTCTAGGTTTTTTCTAACGAGCTTCCGACGATCTTCCGGTGAACTTCCAACGATCTCTTGGCAATATTCCAGTGGACTCCCAGTAAGCTCTTGGACTTCTCGATGATCTTCTTAGGAAGTTCTGATGAGCTTCTTTAGCAAGCTCCTAGACTTCTTGGTCAATTCCGACAGAACTTCCAACGAACGTCCGGACTTTCGATGAACTCTCGAACTCCCAACGAAATCTCGTTGTTGACTCCGGGACTTTATTTTGCTTTATGCCTTGCTATTGTAGTTAATCCTGCACACATAAAACGTACTTTGATATAAACAATTATTACAAAGCTTGAATCAAAGTTGTCCGACATGTCATTGGTTTATAGATGATTCATCTGATTCTTTGGCGCATTGTCCTCTTTTACGGCCTATTGTCCAATCGGCTAGTTGACCTCCGCAACTCCAATTTCTTAGTGCAATTTTTGCTCTTCTTGGCCTGATGCATGAATCCATGGCCTGAAGCCTTCTGTCAATACGTCAACCAATCCTTCTGCTCGACGTCCAATCTTCTAACATATTTTCCTCTAGCCAACATGATTCTTCCTACTTTATTTGTCTATCCATAATCAAAGTTTTCTATGTTATTTAAAACGCAGATCAAATCATAAACACTATCAATTGGTTTCATCATTAAAATTCGAGATTCAACACAAAAAGCCTTAATCCCTCACCATCTCCCTACTTGCTACAGCCATTGCCACCCTACCGACGGCGACCTGTGCGTGAGGGGCGCTAGGCGCTGCCACTGTCCGCTAGCAGTTTTGCCCATGGGGCAGTGCCAGTAGGCGGTGCTACGTCGCCGGGTGGCCGCCCTACAGATGGTTCTGCTTACGGGCGTAGCGACCGCAAGCACCGCTGCACGTGGGCTACTAGTGGCAGCGCCAATGGCTACAAGTTACGCCAGCGAGTTGCCAGCCGTCGACAATAAGCTAGCTACACGCAGATGGCAACGCTACCATCTGCGAGGGCAGCAATAGTTGCTGCCCTTTCTTTCTTTTGCGTCAATGATTTTGACACTAAAAGCTTCTCCAAAACAAAACACATGTAGTTCTAACCAATCTTTCGCACGAACAACCTGGCTCTAATATCACTGTTGGAAAATCTTGGGGTGACATCACATGTGTAGTGAAAGAACAAAAAATAAAATTCCCAATTTCCTAAAGATATGTTCATCGTCATGTAAATATTGGTGTGAAAAATCCGCGAAATAGAAAACAATGTATATTAAATATTGTGTTACCTAGGGAGATCGTATATCCCTGAATCCCTACAGATCTCTAGAAGAGAGTGAAGGAGGTCAAGCGTCCTCCTTTCTAGCGATGATCCACACAGTAAGGCTGCGACGATGCTCCTCAAAACTCCCTATTGGGCCTACTATGAGGGGGAGGAGAATAGGAAAGGTAACCAAAAGACTCTTCCCTATGAACCACTAATTCCCTCCTATTTATAGAGTTCCCTTGTCAACTTAACCCTAATGGATCCTACCCTATTGGGTATTGGATCTCCATCCAACCACCCAAGCCTCTTAGATTAGTGGATCTCTATTCAATAATCTCTCATGAGCTCTTATTGGATCTTATCCAAAGGATCCAATAATTCAGGGGCTTATTAGATATCTAATAAGATAGGGGCTCCAGCGAATATCTTATATCTGAACCTCTACTCATCGCAATGCCTACTATATGTGTGTGACCCTCTAGGCCCAATATCGAGCTGGCCGTGAGTCATACCTATCAGAACTCCTTCTGGCTTAGTGAATTATTATCTCCATAATAATTCACTCGACTCATCGACTACGGACGTACTAGGCCACTATGTCGCAATCCCCAAATGATACAAGAGAATCCAATCTATGGGACCTATTTGTCCTCAATTACCATGTACCTACAGTCCCTCATCCATCTAATATCCTAAAGACCGTATACTAGGCATGGTGCTATCAGACCCATATAATTTCTAATCGAGTCTCACTCAAATCAGATTCTCCCAGAGAACTTGTTAGAACCCTTGCAAGTTCTAAGCTTGGGGTTGATCTCTTTAGGGGATCGGCCTCCTTGGAACTCTATAGGGGTTCCTTCCTCCAAATTGCTGCTCAAATGATGCAGAAAATATTCATCTATTGCTCATGAAAAGAGGATGAATATATGACTATTTATAGGGCTTCTAAACCCTAACTCAAAATAGGACTCCTACTCAAGACTCCTATTCCTTTACAACTCCTAATGCTTCTCTAAGAAATAACCTCCTAACCCTAGCCGACTTCTTCACCTCTTTAAATGGGGTCGGCTAGGTAGCTTAACATGAATGCCCCTCTCAATTAGGACTCTCTTAGCTAGAGTCCTAATAGACCCGTCATCTTCAAATCAACCTTATCCTCGAGGCTGAGATTCCATGAACTCAGGGAACCGGGTCTTCAGCTCCTCATATGATTCCCATGTGGCACCTTTAAGTGGTAAATTATTCCATTGCACTAGTATTTCAGTAGAGGGACATCGGCGACGCGTCACGATCCTACGGTTGAGGATGGCTTGGGGTTGTGCTTGAATAACTCCATCCTCAGTGGTATTGGGCAGTTGGATCTGGGGTGACTCGTGTTCTCCCAATGTGGGCTTCAAGCATGATACATCGAAGATAGGGTGAATTTTGGCATCCTAAAACAATTTAAGTCTCTATGCCATGGCTCCAATATGCTTTGTGATCTGATAGGGCCCATAAAAATGTGGGGATAGCTTCATGGAGGCTCGAGGGTTGATGGAAGGCTCGAGTGTTGATGGAGAGTTGCTTGTATGGTTGTAGGCGAAGATAAACTCAATCTCCTACTAAAAATTCTTTTTCGCTTCGTCGTGTGTCGGCTTGCTGCTTCATTCTGGCTTGAGCGGTAGAGAGTTTATCCTTTAACAGTTGTAGGAGTTTGTCCCTGTCAATCAATTCTTAGTCGACTTGATCTACCTTGGCCGAGCCAATTACATACTTTGGAATTATAGGGGCCAGCGGACCATACAGTGCTTCATAAGGGGCACATTTTGTAGATGAATGATATGTAGTATTATACCACCATTCAGCCCAGGGAAGCTATTTTGCCCCCTCCTTTGGCTAGTCGCTAGCAAAACACCGAAGGTATATCTCTAAACACCTATTTACCACATATGTTTGGTCGTTAGTTTGTGGATGATACGCTGTGCTCATCTTGAGTTTGGTGCCTTGTAACTGAAATAACTCGGTCCAAAATTTACTGGTGAGATCTTGTCACAATCACTTACAATGGACCTTGGCATCCGATGCAGTTTAACAATATTTTCTATGAAAATCTGGGCAATACTAGTAGTAGTGTAGGGATTTCGGATAGCAAAAAAATGAGCATATTTCGTAAGTTGATCAACCACCATGAGAATTGTGCTTTTACCTTAGGAAGGTGGCAGCCCTTCAATGAAGTCCATGGAGATGTCAGTCCACACCGAGTCTGGTATGGGTAGTGGTTGTAGCTTCCCTGGACTTGCCACTGTTTCACCCTTGTGCTGTTGACAAACATCACATTGTGCCACATATTCAGCAATAATTTTTTTCATCCCTCTCCAATAAAAAATTTGCTTCACTCTTTTGTAGGTTTTTAGGAATCTAGAGTGCCCTGCTAAAGGTGTGGAGTGCATTTCATGTAGGATGATTTTGATGCAAGGGGAGTTAGGTATAAGTACAATGCGACCGTTGTAGCATAGATCCCTCGAATCCCAAGTGTAGTGGGATATTGCACTTGGATCCTCCAATTTTTCTATGATGTTGCTGATCTCTGGATCATTCTTCCATTATTCCCTAATGTCCTCAAGGAAGTTGGTGGTAGGAAGGGAGATGGCTGAAAACTTAGCTTGCTTAAGTAGCCGTGAGAGTGCATCTGCAACAACGTTTTCTTTCCCCTTTTGTAAATAATTTCATAATAAAATCTAAGAAGTTTGGTTACCCATTTTTGCTACTCAAGGGATGATATCTTTTGCTACAAAAAGTACTTGAGGCTTCTATGGTCGGTTTTAATTTGAAATCGCCGACCGATCAAGTAGGGTCTCCACCTCGTTATTACATGCACAATGGCGAGCATCTCTTTATCATATATTGACATATTTTGATGGGAGAGAGATAATGTCTTGCTGGTATATGCGAGTGGTCGACCATCTTGCATGAGAATGGATCCAATTCTGACTCCAAATGCGTCGGCCTTAATGATGAAGGGTCGGCTGAAATCTAGTAGTGCTAGCATCAGCGTCATTGTCATGGCTGCCTATAGTTTGTCGAAGGCAGCGGAGGCTTTGTTTGACCATTGGAAGGCATCTTGTTTTAGTAGAGAAGTGAGGGGTGTGCTGATCTTCCCATAGTCCTTAACAAGTTTTCGGTAGTAGCCCGTTCGTCCAAGGAACCCGCGTAGTAATTTCACTTTTGTAGGTTTCGGCCAACCTTGCATTGCTTGAATTTTTATTGGTCCTAATGCCACTCCTTCTTTTGATATTATGTGCCCAAGGTACTCTAATTTTTGCTAGAGAAAACTATACTTTGGTTGCTTAAAAAAAGAGTATTCCCCCGAAGTATCGTCAAAACAACCCATAAATGCTAAAAGTGAGTCTCAAGAGAAGGGTTGTAAATGAGAATATAATCAAAAAATACTAGCACAAATTTACAAAGAAAGCTCCAAAAAATATTTTTTATGAGACTTTGGAAGGTTGAAGGAGCATTAGTGAGTCCAAAAGGCATTACCAAGAATTCATAATAGTTGTTATATGTGCAGAATGTAATTTTTGGAATGTCATCTTCACATACCCGAATTTGGTGGTAACTGGATCGGAGGTCCAACTTCATGAAGACTTGAGCTCCTTTTAAATCATCAAGAAATTCATCCACCACTAGTATTGGGTACTTGTCCTTGATGGTGATGCCATTTAAAGCTCGGTAGTCGATGCACATCCGCCAAGTTCCATCCTTCTTGCATACAAGTAGCACCGGTGAGGAATAGGGGCTACAACTTGGTCGAATCACCCCTGTTTTAGGCATCTTCTTTATGATCTTTTCAATTTCATCCTTCTAGAGGTGAGGATATCAGTACAGCCGAGTGTTCACTAGTGGCTTGCCTTGAAGGATTGGAATTTGATAGTCATGTTGTCGAGTAGGTGGAAGACCACGTGGCCTAGCAAAAATGTCGACAAATTCAGCAAGCAATTGGGTGAGATTTTGATCTTCAATTTTTATTTTCTTCCCCTTTGGTTACTACTGGAGATGCATCAAAAAGCCACCATTTATCTTGTGTAAAACTTTCTCCATTCATTGGGTCGAAACGGTGGTTACGTTACTTCCGCACTTCCCACGTAGGATGATTTGTTTACCTTTGCAATAGAATTTCATAATTAATTTAGAGAAGTTCCATGAAATATCTATTAGAACCCTTGCAGATTCTAAACTTGGGGTTGATCTCTTTAGGGGATCGGCCTCCTTGGAACTCTATAGGGGTTCCTCCCTCCAAGTTGCTGCTCAAAGGCTACAGAAAAGATTCATCTATTGCTTATCAAAAGAGGAGGAATACATGACTATTTATAGGGCTTCTAAACCCCAACTCCTAATATGACTCCTACTCAAGACTCTTACTTCTAACCAACTCCTAATAAGACTCCTACTCAAGACTCTTACTTCTAACCAACTCCTAATAAGACTCCTACTCAAGACTCTTACTTCTAACCAACTCCTAATAAGACTCCTACTCAAGACTCTTACTTCTTTGAATCTCGGATTTTGATGATGAAATCAATTGGTAAATTGTTTGATCTAATATGTATGTTGAGAAAAGTGTATCGGATTAACTTTGATAGTAGTAAGACATAAAGCAAATGATATAGTAGAGTTAAGATCGAGATTTCGTTGGGAGTTCGAGAGTTCGTCGGAAGTTCGGACGTTCATTGGAAGTTCTGCTAGAGCCAACCGAGAAGTCTAGGAGCTTACCAAAGAAGCTCATCAGAAATCGTCAAGAAGATCATCGTGAAGTCCAAGAGCTTGTCGGAAGTCCACCGGAACATTACTGAGAGATCGTCGGAAGTTCGCCGAAAGATCACCGGAAGCTCATTGGAAGACCAATTGACATACCAGAACTAGAATACTTTGTTAAATGTCTTAATTATCGTAGTTAGACTATAAATTGAGTTAGGATTGGGAGATGATCACACTAACTCAATTAGGGGCCAATTGGGCCCTTAATAGGGCTGAATTGGGCCAGATTGAACATCCCATTCAACACCTGAAATCATGGTTGGTGGTGGCACCACTTGGGACTCAGTCTCCTATGTGTTCTAGGTGGTGGTACCGTTGGCAGTTAATGCTGCCAACAGTGGTACTGCCCCTATCAGGCAGTGGTACTACTAGAGCTTGGTCTCCGATCTCTTTTAGGCGATTGTACCGCCCAGACTAGGCGGTGGTATTGCCTAGTGTCAAGTGTCAAGCAGTGGTATCACCCAATAATAGCGGTGATACCGCCAGTACCCAAAATCTAGGGATGTGATACTTTTTTGCTCCAATTTTGAAGCCATTGGGGCCTATAAATGCTCCACTGCTAGAACCCTTGCAGATTCTAAACTTGGGGTTGATCTCTTTAGGGGATCGGCCTCCTTGGAACTCTATAGGGGTTCCTCCCTCCAAGTTGCTGCTCAAAGGCTGCAGAAAAGATTCATCTATTACCTATCAAAAGAGGAGGAATACATGCCTATTTATAGGGCTTCTAAATCCTAACTCCTAATAGGACTCCTACTCAAGAATCTTACTTCTAACCAACTCCTAATAAGACTCCTACTCAAGACTCTTACTTCTAACCAACTCCTAATAAGACTCCTACTCAAGACTCTTACTTCTAACCAACTCCTAATAAGACTCCTACTCAAGACTCTTACTTCTAACCAACTCCTAATAAGACTCCTACTCAAGACTCTTACTTCTAACCAACTCCTAATAAGACTCCTACTCAAGACTCTTACTTCTAACCAACTCCTAATAAGACTCCTACTCAAGACTCTTACTTCTAACCAACTCCTAATAAGACTCCTACTCAAGACTCTTACTTCTAACCAACTCCTAATAAGACTCCTACTCAAGACTCTTACTTCTAACCAACTCCTAATAAGACTCCTACTCAAGACTCTTACTTCTAACCAACTCCTAATAAGACTCCTACTCAAGACTCTTACTTCTAACCAACTCCTAATAAGACTCCTACTCAAGACTCTTACTTCTAACCAACTCCTAATAGGACTCCTACTCAAGACTCTTACTTCTAACCAACTCCTAATAAGACTCCTACTCAAGACTCTTACTTCTAACCAACTCCTAATAAGACTCCTACT